>OMKY01011155.1:2557-15291 GCA_900302395.1 Bregmaceros cantori
AGTTGGGGACCCAAATGACTGTTTTTTTACTTTGACTATTATTGAAATTGACAATTGTTGCCAAATAGTTTGGGTAGTACCAATTTTTACAGGATCAGAACCATACACTGTATATAAAAATGGACACCGCATTCGTTTTGATATCCGCGCTTCTTCCGGGTTGGTATGGGGGGAGCCTCGTCTCCGGAAATCGAGCCCTATGGGAATTCCAATACAAATATTCCAATCTTAGCAGCCTGTTTTAACCTATTTAAATGATGTTTTAATGTATATTGTCAGGATAATTATCGGTTAATTGTGTGAGGGGGGGGGGGGTCATAATTTCACAAACGCGTCAGCGTCAGATTTGGCGTTAATCATTTTTTATTTCAGCTCCCATAGGATCCCATTCATTTTGACTCTGTCATTAGCGCCCCTAGCGGACAGTACCACTGGAAGAAGTTGGGTGTGCGTGTGGGGTGTCTCTCTCTCATATACTGTATAGCTCTCTCTAGCTCTCCTTGTCCCGGATATACAGGTACTTTCAACAATGACTGCGCGCAGTCGGTGGCACAACCCGAGTTCGTTCACAGCAATGGGATAACGCCATGCACGCTGCGTCTACTTTATATACAGTCTATGGGTAGAACTTATTAGGGACGAGCGATCATGTGACTTGAATGTCAACAGCCGCTCCCCGTTCGCATGTCGACCGGTGCAGCTGCGCACACCTGCACGTTCCATTAAGCTACAAGTTGGAGCCTCCGAGATAATGTGGCCACCCCGTTGGTCCTTACGTGGTCATGTGTTTCTACACACAGCGTTGTGATGAATCGCGGATGCACCAAATTTCTAGTGCTTCTGGTGAGATAAAGAATAGCATCTCGGATAGATAAACCATGTTGGACCAAAAAATATTGTATATGCACAGCTCTGCAACCCATTTTCTAATCTGCACCGACTCCGATGAGATTATGAGTTTGAGGGGTGGAGGGTTATTGGGGGTGGGGGGGTTATGGCATTGTAGTCCCTTTATTGTGTGTAGCTATGTCATGGCCCTGATTCTAGATTTAGAATGTTCATAGCACATTAAACGGTACGTCTATTTCAGCCGACAGGAAGCCACACCCCCCCGGGGCCGCTGCCGCCGCCAGCGAGCGACTTTGAAAGCTGTCCTTTAGATTTGGGCGGCGGTAGGAGCAAAGGGAACTGGCTGTATACTACACAGCCACACACAACTACACAAACTACACAAAACTACTAAAGGAAGGGACGACTAGTCAGGCGAGGTTACCGCTCAATCTGTTGCCTGGGATATGATGAAGGTACAGTAGCTTCCATTTTTAATACCTGCGCCGCGAAGCAGGTTATGTCTTTGGTTGCGTCGGTTTGTCTGTCCCCATGATAACTGAAAAAGTTGTGCAGGGATCTGGATGAAATTTTGGAGAGTTGTTAGAAATGACAGACAGAAGAAGTGATTAAACTTTGGTGCATTTCTGTACCCTATAAGTAACGTAATCATACTGAATCACCAACCTACCGATAGATCGCTGGGCGCTTACTGCGGTCAGGTGACCAGACTTCCGGGTCGCAGGGCCGCTGGGAAATGTAGTTGGCATGTTCGCCGGTGGGAATACAGTCTATGGGTCAATCACAATTGCTACTCTAGGATCACTTGCATTGATAATGGGTTGCCACACATACTGCTAGCACTAAACGTACTACATTTTTGTACCACTACGACGCAGGTTTGCAATCTCTGAATGCTACTAGTTATTAATGCATCTTGCAATGCATTGTGGGATATATTGTTTGGGTTAGGGTTCATCAACGCTCACTACTTTTCTCGGTGCATTGTGGGATACTTTTGAGGGCGTGCACCCCATGTAGTGCACTTTGTAGGGAATAGGGAGCGATTTCGGACGCAGCTATACTTTTCTGTAGAGTATTGAAAATTCCCTTCAAAAAATCCTGTCTGGGATTACAGACGAAATTTCTACTCTGAACGTCACGTCCAGTGCCATTTAGTTTGCTGTGTATTTGGCTATTTTTCAACATGTCTATTTGGTGGGAGTATACACCTACCGTCTTATTTAAAACGACCAAATGCTCTCGTGCGGATCTGTGACCCACAAATGCATGATTCAATAGTCAGTGCAACCCGTTCCATTTTCTCATTCCTTTTTGGAATTACTAGTAGAAGCAGCCAGCCTATTGGTCCAGAAGAACATGTGACCACTTGGTGAGTAACTTCAAGTAGGACTTTGACTGTATTTCATCAATATTTATACAAAAAGGTTAACAAAGCAAGGAGAGGTGTAACTGGTCACAGACCGACATCTAGTGGTCAGATTTTGAACTGGTGTACGTTTTGTGTGTTGTTTGTGTCCATGTACTGCAGCCTTCTACCAGACTTTATATACATACATATAGACACCAGAAGTGACCTACAGAAGGGCGTGACAAAATGACTCCCCCCAGTGTTTCACACGTAACTCGTCTATTGGGCAATTGTAAAAAATGTAAAAAAAAAACAGAATACATTGATGTTGAACTGCAGAATATGATTAATAATAACAGCCAACAGTGACTCGTTAATCTTTCACAACCTTTGCCAGACACGTTGACGGATAGCGGTGCGGCTGGCGTAAGTCCAGCCCCGACACCCCTAACGACATCCAACTGTGCCTGTCAGAGCTGACAGGGCCGTCTTGAAAGGTGCCTTGTTCACCGCACGTCACCGGGGCAGGCGGGCGGCGCGGGGACGGTGAGAAGCAGCAGCGTTGCACTATTCATCATCCTCTCTGTGATGGGATGCTGGGGAGATGTTTCCACAGAGCTACTTAAAAAGTAATCCGAGTGTTGGTTAGTGACAACTTCTCCTTAAAAGTAGGGGCTGTTCGGGCACTGTAGTAGCTCAGTTCAGCCCCTTTTACACTGGCTTACTTAAGGCCAGCACGGCACAGTTCACATGCACATCCACCCGGAAAATCGCTTGTCCACGAGCATAAATCGGCCAGGCCAGATTTCAGGACCCACTCAGTTGCGGGTCCGGAGTGTGGCCTTCCATGGCCATGTTCTCTGGTCGCCGATTGGTCACACTCCGAGGGGGTGACACAAATATGTGGCCGGCCAATCACACGAGGGGCTCGTGTGCACCCCTCCTCCCCAATCTGGTAGGCATCTATTCATCATCCTCGCCGTGATGTGATGCTGGGGACATGTTTCCACGGAGCTACTTAAAAAGTAATCCGAGTGTGGATTAGTGACAGCTTCTCCTTAAAAAGTAGGGCCTGTTCGTGCACTGCTGTAGCTCAGTCTTTTAAGACCAGGGCTTGAAAACGTGATGATTTTTAAAAAGTTCCATTCCGAACAGTTCATGTAGGCCTATGTTTAACGTTTTCGTTCTCGGAAGCGTTCCGCCACCAAAATATCGGTCTTGAACCGGCTTGGAACGCAAACATTTTGTGCAATGTGAAGTTTAGTTATTGTTCATACAAAAAATATTTGATGGACTTTCAAACTTCAGTGTAGCTGTATTAACGCGAAAACCGGGTTTAAAATTCCATTACATTCACTTCCTCGTCTGTCCACAAGATGGAGTCCCAGATGCATGGGGCTTGATGACTGACAGTGAAAGTTGGATGGATGCACAACTGGAAATAGTCTCCCAGACATAGGATATATGTTTAAATATATAGAGAATGTTTCAGTTTCCGCTGCTCGTAAAATTTCGCAAGATTCTGTTCGTTCTCGTTCCTTGAACCGGTTCGGAGCTCTGCTTGGCACAACAATGTGAAGAAGAAGAAGAAGAAGAAGAAGAAGAAAAAGACCTGCGTTGGTGAGAGTCTTTAAATGTCGGCCTGCATGAGCAAGAATTGTGCGCTGCCGTTGGAACGACAAAATATTTGCTGGCCGCACGTGACCAGCCTTGCCCAGGGTCTAGCGGCGCTATTCAAAGAAGAAGAAATTCACATTAAAGACAAGAAGAAGAAGAAGCATGTCTCATCCTCTCAAACTCATCTCTTTGTCTCTCTCTCTCTCTCTTTCTTTCAGGGGAGAACGATAAAGTATCCAAGGAGGCCTTTGAGGCCTTGAAGGAAGAGTACCGTCGTCTTTCAGAGAGACTGATCCAGCGTCAGCGAACCAGGTCAGTTCCGTCAACCATACATAAAACTAAAAGCACTCAGAGATTGCAAACCTGCACCTAAAACTAGTCTAACCTAAAATAAAAAGAACATTTTTTAAAAAGCGAAATTTGCAGGTTGAAAAAAAGACGCCAAGAAGTGCTCGTGACGGGATTCGAACTCGGGACGTTGTTGTTAAAGTGAAGTATGTTACTGCTGTGCTATACACGCTGATGCAAAGATGGGGAGAGGACAACCTTAAGTTGCTGTCGGTGGCGTGTCCACCATGTTTTAATTCTGGTTGATGAATTCCTGGTAAAACCAGGTTCGTAAAATGTTTAAGAAAAACGTGTCAATCAAATCGTGTTATCCAGTCACAGCGCAGTAGGTGAGACAAGCGGCGTGGAGGCACGACAAGCAAACTCTGCCCATGTCTTGCGTAGCCCGTACAAAAATAGTTCTTTTAGTGCTAGCAGTATGTGTGGCAACCCATTATCAATGCAAGTTCTCGAGTAGCGCAGTTGCAATTGACGCCACTGGCGAACATGCTCAGCACAACCCAACTACATTTCCCAGCGTCCACCGCAACCCGGAAGTCTGGTACCCAAGTAGCTTTTCTGTGGAGCAATTTTTTTACTTTTACTTAAGTAACTATTTGGATGACTACTTTTTAATTTTACTTGAGTAATATTTTGCTGAGGTAACAATACTTTTACTTAAGTCATTTTTATGGCTACTCTGCTCATCTCTGATCATCCTGCTCACATTTTTTGAAGTACTGAATGACATGGATTAAGGCCATTTGTAATTTGATTGTGATGCTTTGTAGACGCTGTGTGACTGCAAATGAACGGCTGTTCGTGTCGCTGGTGATGAACTGTCCTCGGATCTTCTGCCGCCGAGGCGAGAGTGTGACAGAATAGCCTCATTGAGGTGTCATATTGTATATCTGTTGACCAACCTACACAGACAGAAAAGAGAAAGATCGCCCGTAAACAACAACAGAAGTAGTAGAAGAAGAAACAAGGGAGCTATTGCATTCTGTCATGAAACAAAAAGAGAGAGAGAAAAGAAATAAGATACTACCCCAAACTCTGATTGTCCACGCTTTGCACATCGCTACACGCTTGGGGAAAACCAGGGTCGGCAATCGCGTCAATCAAATGGTGTTATCCAGTCACAGCACAGTAGGTGGGACAAGCGGCGTGGAGGCGTGACAACCAAACTCCGCCCACGTCTCACATAGCCCGTACAACCTCCTTGCGTAGCCCGTACAAACTACCACCACATCCGCACTGATTGGTCGATTGATTCCGTACCAACGGCAAGCCTGATTTTCCCAGACACTATGCAAGCGTCTAGTGATGTACGATGCATAGACGATGGGTTGGTTCTGGCTCACCATGAGGCTATGTACAACCTCTGGAGTTAAGACAACAGGTAGATTCCTAGCTCACAGTCATATGTTACTCAATATAATTTATTTCGTCACACATACATACATGTACAGTGAAATTCTTCCTCTGCGTTTAACCCATCCCTGAGGAGCGGTGGGCAGCCATGTGCGCGCCGCCTGGGGGCCAACTCCAGATTGTGAGCCAGTACCTTGGCCACTTGGCACTGATAGGAGCAGGCTAACTAGACCATGTTTTTGCTGGTGGTGGAAACTGGAATGCCTGGAGGAAACCCACACAGACACGGGAGAACATGTAAACTCCCCACAGAAAGGACCTGTCCAAATTGAAATTCGAACCCAGGACCTTCTAGCTGTGAGGCGGCAATTCTAACCACTGTGCCACTGTGCTAGACCATACAAATGGGAAGCAATAAAAAAGTAGCAGGTAACACAGGCATGGATCAATACAATTTAGTGAAAACCAACGCCTAAGCCAAGATAAAAAACACAACAATCCCATAATGGAAGAAGAACCCCAGGAAGCCAAAAACGATATGTATTGATTGAGAAATAATAAGAAAATAACTTGTTGAATTACTCATAAAAATACCAGAGAGGCGAGCAGTGCTCTGTGTTTGGCCCAGAGAGTAATTGTTTCAGGGGAAAAGAAAGAAACACTTATAACCGCTCGCTCTGTATCTTCTGCCGGCAGGTAGGAGAGGAGATATTCCCAAAACTGAATATGTGAGGGCTGGTGTGAAATTCTATTAAAACTGTATTAAAAAAACGTTTGGCGGCAGCAGCAGTAGATGGGAGGGAGGGACAGAGGGAGGTTCTGGTGGTATATTTTGCCATTACCTGCGCCGTGAAGCAGGTTATGTTTTTGGTCATGTTGGTTGGTTGATTTGTCATTATTATTATCTTCATTATTGTTAACGGGTAAACGATCCCTGTTCTACGTAGTGACATCACGCCGACAGCAACTTAAGGTTGTATGCTCCCCATTTTTTCCTCAGCATGTATAGCTCAGCGGTAGCCTGCTCGACTTGTACGCCAATGTCCTGAGTTCGAATCACGTCGCGAGCACTTCTTTGCATCTTTCTTTAACCTGTATATTGCGTTTTTTTGTTTCTTTTAATTTTAGGTTAGACTAGATTTAGGGGTTAGGTTTAGGCAGAGATGTACACGAATCTCGAACTCACGAGACTTTAGGGCTCGAGTCGGAATCGAGTCTCGAGTCCCGTTTTTGGTGACTCGAGTGACTTGCGAGTCAAGTCTTTTGACTCCAGTCTGCATCTCTGGGTTTAGGGTTTGGTTTAGGGGTTAGGCGCAGGTTTGCAATCTCTGAGTGCTTCTAGTTTCTTCTGCAAAGGATGCTTTACTTTTTAATAGCTAATGAAATGTTTTATTCACCAACTTTCATTCTGTCACCACTCAAGAGGACTTAGTAAACGTCATTCGCCACCAACAATTTTGGTAATTCCTCCGATGCGTTGAGCCCCAACAAGCCCCCGTCGCTACCAGGCTTCAATTAGTCCGCGCTCAACGAGACGGCGCGACGGCGACCTTGGAGGAACGTGACGCGCCTGAACTCGGCGTAATTGGCGCTGAGCAATGTCCATATTAAGAGCCGCAGACCCATCAATACCTCAGCTGCTAGCTGAAAGTAATTGGCCACCTGTTGCACGCGCACACACTCACAGGCGGCGCGGGAGCGCGCAATTACTAAGATTAATATTAAGTAAGGAATAATGAAGGAGAAACGGCGGGTTAAATGACGTTAACGCCCGACGTGAGGCAAAGTACCACTGGGTACCGCGCGGGCAACCACGCATTAAGAATCGTTGAACGCGCGGCTTGCGGTTGATTATCCTGATCATCCACGCTCCATTTACCAACAATATAAAAAGAAAACATCCGCCCAATTTGTGGAGCTCACAAGCAGAACAGCTACACCTTCTCTGTTCCATTTCAGTTTTTGTCGTTCCGAGTGTCTTACGGTTCCTGGTGGTAGCTATTAGAACTACCATTGAACAATATGGAAGTATGGTTGTATGGATACATGTTAAGGTGCGTGCTTGGGGTACTGGATTAATGGTTACTAGGCATTAAGCTCAAAGAACGTCAGAGCTACTGACAGAATAACGTGAGCATGAATGGAGACTCACAATAATAATTTAGATCAATACAGACAGACCGCATAACTCCATTCGATCGGGCCGACCAGCTGATCTCATCGTGTATGGTGACTCGAGACGGACGCTAACTCGTCATTGTGTTTAAATCACTGACCAACCGGCCCTTCTCCAAACAATGAGGATTGGAGAAGAGTCTGCGCAGTTGTTGAGTTGCACATTATGGTGAGCTGTATGACGATAGCAAACGCATATACAGACAGGTGTGGAAGAGATCGCTTTTAGCATTAACACCTGCCTGTCGGCAGAAACCATTACCGCTAGGTTTTAAGAGGCAGAGTTGTTAACTATTGGATGGTGAATTAGCAAGATACTCAGCCTCTGCTCCAGACAATGCAAGTAGGCTGAGTCAAAGACTGCCTGCCGTATAATATCTGTGCATTGCCAAAATCACAGATTCCGATGAGAAATCTTTACTCCAAGTACCTCTCACTCCCTTTCATACCGAACCTATACCGCTTGTTCTCCTGCTCTACATCGATATATCAGAATCATACAGTGGAAACAGCATTATGAATTGTGCCTCATTGTGAATTATTATCTCTCTACCAGCTAAACAATGATAGATCTGTTCCCTTCTTTATTAGTAAGCACGCGTCTCGCCACCCCCACAGCCCCTCCCTTCTTTTTCGGGGGGTGTGGTGAACACGCAAAAGGTCGGGCGATTTTGCTTCATTATTTCCGACTTGCGCTCGCGCGATGCATTTGCGCATACAGCGATGGTTGAAAGCCGGCGCGATGCTCCCAATGACTAGAAATGAAGATTAAATAAGGGGTAGCATTAAAACTCACACTGACAGATTGTGTGTGTGAGAATATTGCGTGTTGAATAATACCCGTTGTCCCTCCGTTAGAGAGGCTGCATCCATCTTAGCATAGTTGGGCATGTTCCAAATGTAAACCGCTTTAGAGGAGAGAAAGTGAGGGAGAGAGAGGGGTCTAGACCCTTGTGGGGAAATCTGTTGCAGTCTCTGGTGATTTCCACTGCTCATCATTTACTGCAGTTTGCCATTTCCTTTTTACTTCAGAAACACCATAACCACTTCTCTACTAGAAAAAAACTAAAGGCACAGTTTGGTGCATCTCAGTTAAGTTTAGTTCAGTTCAGTTAACGGGGAACGTGTTTCCACTGTTCTTAACTCTTTCACTGCCATGGGAGATATGCCACTTATGCTCTGTATTGCCAGGCGAAATGGCTTATTTCATGTTTTTTCCGAGGCTCACAGAATATTTTCTATGAGGCGTACAAAGTTATGCAATGGCTCATTTTTTAGATGGGAATCTACATTACAACCACCAAATAAGGTGAGATATGATGTGGCCAATTTAGGCTAAATGTGTCATTTTGGGTGTTGGAAACTTCGTTTCCAAGATATTGGCACTTTTGTGAAGTGTTTGGCTTCACACCCAAATATTGATCAGACAACACACATTTTTGTTCCAATTCTTCCCAACATCCCAAAGTGTTTTGACATTATGTTTGAATATTCACAAAACCACCAGCAGGGGGTGGAACCAACCCAAATCTGATGCAAAATTCATCATTTCTTAGACAGTTTTGGACCAAAAACACACCTTATATTTGCCTGGATAACTTTTGCTACTAATGCAACAGGGGATATATTCATATATTGGTGTAAAGGGTTTGTCTTGAACATATCACAGAACAGATATTCATGTGCTGCATGCAAACGATTCGACTCAATTGACCAAAAACATGAAAAATGAAAAATATTCATTGAAAATAAACAGTACAACATAGATTGCAAATTATATCATTATTATCTATTCCAACATTGCCTTCAATGTATATGGGGAGGTAAAATATTAGAATGAAAAATGACACAAAAGGGTAATTTGACAGTTTTGGACCAAAAGCACATCTTACCATTCTAACTTTTGATAGTAATTGTTGGCAACAGCATATTTGTTCATATATTAGAAGAAACGGTACCCCATGAACAGTCTGATGTGTTACACACTAACGATTTGACTGAATTGACAATGCACATGATAAATGGAAAAATATCCATAGAAAATAAATGGTACGACAGATTACACATTCCAGCATCGATATTTATTTCAACATTGTTTTCAACCTATATGGGTTATAAAATAGTAGGCTAGAGAACTTGGACAACACCATGCACTTTGTGCCATTTGAAAATAGAATACATGACCACGGACTTAGCAGCAGCAAGAAAACTATATAAAGTCAATATAAAAATGGAGGGCTGATAGAGACAAAATAATTTCCGATTTTGACAAAATAATTTCCGATGTGACATTTACCAACTTGGTGTGGTATAGTCTGTGAAGTGATGCCCTGAACAGCAATACTGCGTCACACCACACTTTCCCTGCATGGAGCACACTGCAGCCCGCTCCTCCTCCGTGCACAGAGCTGTGTGGTACATAGGAATATATATTATGGTCTATCGAACATACAATGATGATAAAACATACTACTACAAAATCAATGCGCATCCCGTGCCGATCTCTGGCAAAACAGCGCGGGCAGCGGAACGCAGACAAGTGCAAAAACATTTGAGAGTTTGAAATGCAATAAAATGCAATTGTGGCGACGACTGCCTACACGGGCCAGTCGCGCACAAGATGCATCACCTCGGAGTGTGACCAATCAGCGACCCATAAACGTGGCCAAGGACGGCCAGATTCCACATCTCAGTGGGTCCTGAAACCATAGGCTATATTTTCAAACAGTATTGTATTTATTACTTTTTGACTCGGGGGGCCTTGGGGGGAATGATCCTGTGGGGCTGAACTTGGACACACTTGTTGTTAGCAGTTAGCCGTTAGCCAACGAGGATTTTGTTATGTTACTTATAGGTTACAGAAATGCACCAAAATTGAATCACTTCTTTCTTTCGTCATTTCCAACAACAAATTTAATCCAGATCTGTGCTCAACTTTTTGGGACAAACCAAAACCGAACTGAATTTTGTGGAAATTTACGAGGAGCACAAACGGAAACGACAAAAGATGGTTTTATTGTTATCTATATATTCTAACATATCCTATGTATGGGAGACATTTCCAGCATCCATCCATTTTTCATCAAGCCCCATGCATCTGGGGCTCCATCTTGTGGACAGACGAGAAAGCGAATGTAATAGCGTTTTAAACACGGTTTTCACGTTAATACAATTGTACTGAAGTTTGGAAGTCGCACAAATATTTTTTGTATAAACTATATCTAAACGTGACATTGCAAAATATAAGGAACTTTAAGAACACACATTTTTTGTGTTCCAAACCAGTTCAGGACCGATATTTTGGAGGCGGAACGGTTCCGAAAATGAAAACGTTAAAGATAGGCCTGCCTGAACCGTTCCGAATGGAGCGTTTGAAAAACATTTTGGTTTTCAAGCCCTGCCAAAAACATAACCTGCTCTGCGGCTTCGCTCTGGTGCAGCTAGTAAATTAATTCAGCTACTGCATCTTTAATGTATGATGTAGTCCCCCCATACTCCCTCCTTATCCCCCATGAGAAAGCCGTGGCTGAATTTTCAGTGTGTTGCTTTCTAAAGCGGAGTCATGACTATATCAAAGGTTTCCAGCCCTCGCTCTTCTCTCAGACACCAGGTGTAGCTAACCAGCAGCCTGCAGCGTTATGACCTCATCTTACTCTCTCTAGCTCCACTAACCACCAGCCGACTCCGCTGGTTGCAGCTTCCAAGAACAGGAAAAAAAAGCGTAGAATAAAGGCAGGTTTTTGTGCAAAGGCGTAGAGGGATGGGGGGCTAAGTGAAAGCATAGCCTGGCGACAAAGAGCCGACAGCGCCGTGCTTAGCCGTTCAGGGCACACTCTGGCCACCGCGGGAAGTGCCGTGTGTCAAATTCATTAAGCAGATTCCATAAACAAATGGCACCGCACCGCGCTCCAGGCCAGTAGTCCAGAGAGCTCTCTCTCTCCCGGTTCTCGGCTAATTCTTGCTTTTACTCTCTTTTTTTTCGCGCTCACCCTTGCTAATTAGAGCCTTTAGCCGTAATAACTTACGCACTGCGGGACGGGCAGGGCTGTTAGGAGCGCGCGCTGCTGCGCGGCAGCCGCCCGATGGCCGACCGAGGCACTTCTTTGCGAGACAACGGATAGTGTCTGAAACACTAAAGTCCACCAGAAGGCTGCGCCTCGCCGCCGCGGGAGACATTTTAATACGTTATTTACGTCCAGCGCAATTTGTCTCTGGCGTCCGCACTTTACACACATACGCACACACACATACAAACACACATACACACACTCAACGGTGAAAATCATTAGCACGCCCCGTCGCAGTCTCTCTGGAAGATGCCCACAAAGGCCTGCTGTTAAATTTTTAGCATTTTTTTTTTTGCTGAACTTATTTTGATGCAAATTTTCCCAAAGTCTTGAATTGAAAATGATAATCAAAACAGCTGAATTACAAACAGCGAGGACTGGGGCAGATTTATGCTCTGATTGATTTGCATAAATCAGCATCCATGGACAGACGGTGGTTGAGGAGCGATGGAGAGAGAGAGAGAGAGAGAGAGAGAGAGAGAGAGAGAGCGAGATGGAGAGAGAGAGATGGAGCGAGAGATGGAGAGAGAGATGGAAAGAGAGAGAGAGAATGAGAGAGAGAAAGAGAGATGGAGAGAGATAGAGATGAAGAGAGATGGAGAGAGAGGGAGATGAAGAGAGAGAGAGATGGAGAGAGATGGAGAGAGAAAGATAGAGGAAGATGGAGAGAGAGAGATGGAGACAGAGAGATGTAGAGAGATAGAGATGGAGAGAGAGATGGAGAGAGAGATGAAGAGAGAGAGAGATGGAGAGAGAGAGATGTAGAGAGAGAGAGAGCGCGATAGAGATGGAGAGAGATGTAGCCAGAGAAAGAGATGGAGAATGAAAGAGAGAGGGAGAGAGAGAGATGGAGAGAGAGTGATGTAGCGAGAGAGAGTGTGAGAGAAGTTTTTGAATGTTTCCAAAATGCACCAAAACTCTGTCAAGATTAAATGGAGTGGTGGCTCTACCAAGCATGAAATTAATTCAACATT
>OMKY01011302.1:1895-13207 GCA_900302395.1 Bregmaceros cantori
GTGGAAGTCTTGGCAATATGCAGGGGAGAAATCATATGATTGATCACAACTCTTTTTGCGTGATTGAATACAAATGGCGAGTATATGGAAAAGTTTGTGACTATGAAGGTTTTTACTTCTTAAACATCATTTGTGATTATACAGAATACTCGATGGACCTTCAAACAAAAATTAAAAATTGCATGAAAATTGTTGCCAATGAAAAAGGACCAACAGTGACTAAAAATCGAAGAAACTATTGCAACACGGCACAACCCGGTGTAACATTTTCCGCCACATCATCCAGTCGTTGGCACGGGTGCCCGACTTGCAGCTCAACGAGTCTGACTTGAAAGCGAAACTTGTTTCGTGGCACGCTGCACGCTCCACTCTCGGCAGCTCACTGACAGGTGGAGACACCTGTTCCGAGGTGCACGGCGAGGAGGAAAACATGGCAGTACTCCCTGAACGTGCAATTTGACGTCTGCGGCTGCTGCTGTATAAATAAATTAGTTATGTAGGGCAGCGGCCCAGCACAGAGTGTGAAGAGGACATGCAGCCACTCGTAATCATTTATTCTTTCAGCTGCATGCTGGAGTCAGTATACATGGGTGGCTAATAGGGGTGTAAATAATATTGATTTTGTATCGATACAACAGCTGTCGATACAATGTATTGATACGTCCGCAAGAGTATCGATTTTTGTCTTTGTCCATTTTTATCCATTTGCTCCTGGACGTAATTCAACTCCCATGCTGCGGGTGGAGCTAAACCTATTTGTTGCCGTCCTTGCTTCCTTAACACACAAACAAACATGGCATGTGTGCCATGGCCATAGACTGTATATAAACACATACAGTCTAAATAAAACGTATAACGATATCACAGCGGTCATTGATTTGTTTCAAATTTGAAACATTGTGTAGCCTGTTGGCTAAAAAAAAAAAAAAAAAAAAATCAATTAATCAAATCGTATCGAAACAATATCAAATCGTATCGAATTGTGGTGAATTCTTGAGTATCGAAAAAAATAAAATCGTTGGGTCAGAACATCGATAGTGAATCGAATCGCCAATGATGGGTGTGATTTACACCCTTAGTGGCCATAGCCACAAGTGATTAATGGATCTGAATTGATTATTGAATTTGTTGCAAACTTTGGTTCATGCTTTTTTTTTAAAGATGTATTTGTTAAAAACTTTTATTGCGGGGTGACTATTTGTCACACATTCTTCCTAAGGAACGGTGGGCAGCCATGTGCGCAGCGATCAAGTAGCACATGTTTTTCGTGGTGGTGGGGAACCGGAGTGCGCAGAGGAAACCCACGCAGACACAGGGAGGGCATGTAAACTCCACACAGAAAGGACCTGTCCGGGTTGGGGTTCGAACCCAGGAACTTCTAACTGCAATGCTAACCACTGTGCCGCCAATGCATGAAAAGGGGGGGACACGACTCAAGGCGAAAATGTCGGTCGGTGCGGGCATTCGAATCAGCAAAGTATTTATCGATTTATGTTTCTGGCAGATGATCTTTGTTTACCACATGACAATTGACCCAGTTGAGCGTCAACCGTCAAAATAAAAACATTAAAAAAGTGTCAAGAGTGGGGATTCGAACCAGCAAACTACAGATTACAAAACTAGAGCTTTAATCACAATACTAGCAAAGTGGACCGCAAAGCATCAAGTGATCAATGAAGACATTGCACTTTGGATATATTTCTACAATTATACTTGGGCTTTTCACCCCAAATACGTCCAGAAGGTTTAATCAGTGTCGGGACACAATAAATAAATAAACCAAGCCCTTATTTGATACGTAACATATGCAACCTAAAATATGCAAATAATTTGCAAACACCAAACAAAAGCTTGTTACATGTCTAGAACAAAACACAGCGAAATATATGGCATTCAACACATAACACAAAGTGTGTGTGTGTGTGAGCTCACCGTTGGCTTCGGTCGTGCTAAATTGTTTGTGCGCCTGCGCGAATATACCAGCAATTCCCGGTTGGAAGACGATAAAAATATCACCCAACTCTGCTGCATGAAGCTGAGCTCAGTAATAGATTTCAAAATTGGGAATTGTATTGTGAATTTCAATGACAATAATTGAATTCCCATTAATATCACTTATGTAAACATGCAGCCGTACAGGTGTAGCCGGTCTGCATGTGCGCCCTGGGGGCCACCCAGTAATTGCCTGCAAATATGTGCACCTTTTAGCATAGTGTACGTTAGTAACAATCATTCCAATTCAAACCACAACTTCTGGGGTCACCCAATTGATAAATAATGGCACTGCCACATGGTTGTTAGAAACTATTATAGAATACCAACCAGACCGAGTCACAATACACAAATCCCAGTCCACTGACAATGGAATTTGCAAATTATAATGTCCATGTGTCCAGCATCACATCTGAACATGCATTTAGAAAACCTGACAAGGAGTATTTACAATGGGCAGTCTATCATGTATACAAGGCTTGGGCGGGTTAAAAAATTGATAATACTGCGTCCGATAGCAGGCAACTGGTGGTCACAGTCTCATTTCAGTTTGCTAATGATCAAAGCACATATACATTGCACACAAGCAGAAATTTTGTTGTTTGTTTGACAATCACATGGAAGAATCGTTATAATAGAGTTATCCTTTGACAATATTGCAATATGGAAATATGTATACTATTTGGGACTGCTATTTATTTATCAGATAGTAAGGATGAGAGAGGGAGAGAGAGAGAGAGAGAGAGAGAGAGAGAGAGAGAGAGAGAGAGAGAGAGAGACTTTAACATCGGCGTTATACGAGTATTGCTGAAAGCAACAATGCAAAATCTAACGTGTAAAGGTGTTAAAATAACAAGAACTGTTAAAACCAAGCTACCACGCGAGCATCATTGAGTACGCTATGCGCGAATGTCTCACAATCTGGCAGGGCAAGTTTGGCAATGATGGGCATCTGAGAGAATTCCATGACACCCAACCAATGGCTTCGAAACGGATATTACCCAACCGCTCACAGCATCGTAGTGGAGGGCACACTCCATGGTTGAATTACTAATTGGATATCAATCATTTGATGTAAGCGAATACGATTGCTGCATACAATGGCTGGGTAGATACAGTTTGAAGTAATATATATTCAATGTTGAAAAGGTAGAGCAGACTCCGATACACGAATATTATTTGAATCATTTCAGTACATTCCGTTCATGTAAAGGATTCATTTGAAAATCTAATCCGATCGCGGGCGACACATCATTTAGGTTTTGGGGCTATACCACACGGAAGGCTTCAAAACCTCAGCCGACGCCTATGAACATATAGACACAACATGATACCGCAGCGTCGGTCCGCTTTAAACCACGCCCACCCCAGATGGGCTTCGGCGCGGCAACGACGCGTACGTTCACATAGACAATGAATGGTCAAAGTTGCGTTTTAAAACAGTTGACCCGTTCTATTTGGATGGGGCTTTAGCCGGCCGTCGCTACGAGGCTCACAGTATTTGGCAGCGGGCTTGCGGGTCCAAACGACAGCGTGTGGCAGACGATCACGGGACGAACCGCTGCATTCAGTGGAAGATGGAAGGAACGAAGACAAAGTTTAATAAACGCACCTTTCGGGAATTCCACGTGCGTGAGGGAAATGGCCCGCCACTGAGGAGGTGCCAAGCACTGCTCCTCCGCTGCCATCTTCTCTGCTACTTCTTCGGGTCCTTCTGCGCCGCTCTGGTGGCGCCCTGCTGTCAGGAGATTCTCTAGCGCCCCCCTTAGCACTTCTCGTTGCACTCTGACGACCACGCCCATTCAGAGAAGAATGGGCAAGAAAAGACAGAAACTATATAAGGAAAAAATACAATGAATACAATAAATTATAATAATATGTTAAATTATTACATACAAATAAAACGGTTAGTTACAATTAAATCTATCTCTCTACCTATCTCCCCTGCAAAAACAGGGGACTGACAATTTGAACATACGACTTGAACTTACTTACTTGGTGTGGTCACATGATCTTCTGGGCCAATGGGATGGCTGCAATCATTGGTAAGTCCGTCAAAAACGAGTAAATGGAACATTTAGTTGCGCAGATTTTTGAATCATGCGTTGAGCATAAACAGCACAAGTTACCACTAGCCTTTTACAAAATAGGTGTGTGCTGTCCAATTAATTAGAAAAGTTCAAAAATAAGACAGCGACGTGGTCATATTCAGCCTAGAATTTTTACCAGACCTATTCGTCGAACTAGATATATCATAATGTCGTTATTATTCATGTTCTTTGGTAGCACCAATACATTGAGGAATATGAACCAGAACAAGTTATATGCGTATTGAGCACATTCCTGAACATACTTAGGAATAGGAACATTCTTACATAACACTGAATACCCTCCAAAATAGCTGACCCATAATGCTGTTGACTGAAATACATAATACGTTATGTACATGCAATATAAGTGACAAAGACATTTTGTCAGAACATCCGTTGGGTCATTGTTTTGTGTGGTTCACAACGTCTACCACAGCCAAACGGGCCCGGTTCAAGGAACGGAAACGAAAACCGAAAACGAACAGAATGTTATGGAATTTTGCAAGGAGCGGGAACAGAATTTTGGGGCTCCATCTTGTGGACAAATTAGGAAGTGAATGCAATGGCGTTTTCACGTTAATACAGTTGCACTGAAGTTTGAACGTCCACCAAATATATTTTGTATAAACTATATGTAAACTTAACATTGCACAAAATAAGGAATTTTAAGAACAAACAAAATGTTTGCGTTCCGAACCGGTTCAGGAACGATATTTTGTTGGTGAAACGGTTCCGAGAACGAAAGCGTTAAACATAGGCCAGCCTGAACCGATCAGAACGGAACGTTTTGAAAATAATTTCGCTTTCAAGCCCTGCTCATATGTAACCCTTTCTCATTCTGATTTGGTACTTCAATGGATAATGTGGAAGCCAACAAATAACAATGCCACCTACCAGGGCTCCGAACCAGTTCAAGGAATGGAAACGGAAACCGAAAACGAACAGAATTTGATAGAAATTCACGAGGAGCAGAAACGGAAACGAAAAGATTTCTTCAACTGTTCCGGAACAGAAACGGAACATTATGAAATCCACCAAACCGGGTAAAACATTTTTTTTGTTCTCTTTATGTTTGAACATATCTATGTCAGGGAGACTATTTCCGGTTGTGCATCCATCCAGCTTTCACTGTCAGCCATCAAGCCCCATGCATCTGGGGCTCCATCTTGTGGACAGACGAGGAAGCGAATGTAATGGGGTTGTAAACCTGGTTTCACGTTAATACAGTTGCACTGAAGTTTGAAAGTCGACCAAATATATTTTGTATAAACTATATCTAAACTTAACATTGCACAATATAAGTATCTTTAAGAACGAACGAAATGTTTGCGTTCTGAACCGGTTCAGGACCAATGTTGTGGTCAAAAACGTTAAACATAGGCCTGCTTGAACCGTTCGGAACGGAACTTTTTAAAAATAATTTCGTTTTCAATCCCTGCCTCCTACACAGGACCTGGTGGGGTGTGCCTGACTGTGCTAGGAATCTTCAGTTACTAGCTGAAGAGTTGGTGAACATTTTGAATGAAATCATCTACAGTTTATCTTTTTAACCTGTTCTCAAATTCTCCATAGGCTCTTCAGAACGTTTAAAAGGGCTGAATGCCTTCCAATCAGGGCTTGAAAACAAAATTATTTTTTAAAAAGTTCCGTTCCGAACGGTTCAGGCAGGCCTTTGTTTAATGTTTTCCTTCTTGGAACCATTCCGCCAGCAAAATATCGGCCCTGAACCGGTTCGGAGCGCAAAAATTGTGTTCGTTCTTCAAGTTCCTTATATTGTGCAATATTAAGTTTAGATGAAGTTTACACAAAATATATTTGGTGGACTTTCGAACTTCAGTGCAACCGACTACAAGGGAAGAACATCCGCCCCTGTCAACTGTATTAACGTGAAAACCGGGTTTAAAACACCATTACATTCGCTCCCTCGTCTGTCCACAAGATGGAGCCCCAGATGCATGGGGCTTGATGACTGACAGTGGAAGTTGGATGGATGCACAACCGGGAATTGTCTCCCAGACATAGGAAATGTTCAAATATATAGAGAACAGAAAAAATATGTTTTTAACCGGTTTTGTGGATTTCATAATGTTAAGTTTCTGTTCCGGAACAGTTGAAGAAATCTTTTTTTGTTTTCCGTTTCCGCTCCTTATAAAATTCCGTAAAATGCTGTTTTCGTTCCTTGAACTGGTTCGGAGCCCCTGCTTCCAATATTCTAGTGCTCTACCCATTGCCCAGTCAATGGCATAGTGATAGGCAGAGATGTGACCCTCTTTCAAGTCCTTCTTGTGCAAGTCAAGTCAACTCCAAATCAAGTCATCATTAACATGCTGTCATTTTAGCTCCAGAATCTGATTTTAATAGAGTAGGAAAAAAAAAAAAAATTAAACGATGCTATTATAAAAGCCAAACTATTGCTTGCTTTTGACTTTGTAAAATCAGATTCTGGGGCTAAAATGACAGCATGTTAATTATGACTTGACTTGGAGTTGACACTTGACTTGACTTGCCCAAGAAGGACTTGAGACTTGAGACTTGAAAGAGGGACTTGGTCACATCTCTGGTGATAGGTCTGCCGCTTGAAAGGGAGACTTGGGTTCAAATCCTAGTCAAGTCATACCAAAGACTCATAATAAATTAAAAGTCAAGGTGTAGCCAGCAGAAGGCGCAATGAAAATCCACACACTGGGCACGTTTGGCGGGGATTTGTAGCACCTCCAGAAGAAATTAGAAAGCAGGTGGGCCCACAGGAGGTGGGCTGGGGGGGAGTCGTGTGTTCGGTCGAGGCTTCCGAACTTGGGCCAGGTGGGGGAAGCTTGCACCATTTGCTGGCGTCGAGTGGTTTCTACTAGAGAGTGTATTTTAGAGATCACGGAGCGAAGTCTGTGGTCGATCGACGCTTCGCCCACAAAAAGAATCCGGTGATGCAGTTCCTTACTTCAGGTTATTCTTACAAGTCCAGCTAATCACAAGATATATTCGCCCACTGCTGTTATGTTGTGCATATGGCTCTCCTCCTAATTTTGTGCCATCAACCCTTAGACATGCAAAGGGAAAAGATAGTCCCACTTGCATTTCAATCTGCAATTTTATATTATAGCAGCCTCAGTACCTAAACACAGACACTAATGATAGTTACTAGTGAACAGAGATTGGCAGTAATGCATTACATCTACTCCGTTACAATTTTTGTTGTGTACTTTTTAACTTTTGGAGTACAAGTTACTTTCTACTTTTGCCTGAGGAAATTCAAAAATTCACTGCATTACATTACATTAACTTGGTCTTTACTGACACCCGTTGGAAACTGTTGGCACATATGTTGACGTCATCTCTTGGGCGCTCTCTCTCTCTCTCTCTCTCTCTCTCTTTTACTGAAAGTTACTCAGTACTTTCGCTACTAACTTACTTTTACTTCAGTAACTATTTGGATTTTGGATGACTACTTTTTTACTTTTACTTGAGTAATACTTTGCTGAGGTAACAATACTTGTACTCAGGTAATTTTTATGGCTACTCTGCCCATATCTGCTAGTGAATAGATAGACAATATTTACTGCAGCAAATGCTAATTGGAAAGGGAAACCCATATGTCAAGGGCCAAGGTATGATGTTACTTAGAAAATAAATACTATTTATTTTTATTTTTTTACATCACAAACCAAGTCAATGTCACAAAATGATGGCAAGGTTCAAGTATGGGTGTCATCACAACATTTCTGACATGTTGGGTGAAATGAATACACTCGTATAAAAGGTGATTACACGTTCGCATTCCGTTTGTTATAGATTTTCTCAAATACCTATAGCCTTGTTCAATGCATTCACAGCTTGCATGAGTGTGTTGTGGAGCAGTGCCGCACAATCGAATCCCCTGTGCGGCTTTTCAGCATTGTCTCCCCCCGACCCTTCATCCCACTTTCCGATTTAATCCTGTCACTATCTCTCAATAAAGAATGAAAAACGGCGCTTGCGCGCAAAAAAAAAAAAAGAGTGACAACTTTATTCTTAAACGATCACTTGACAAGTGTCCAAATTTCAACGTCAAAACCTTTCAATTAAAACAGTTTCGGCCACTTTAAAACGTGCTGCTTCAAAAACAAAAGGAAATACTTTTGCTTTAAATGGATGATACCACACAAAAATATCTGCTTCTTGTTCTGCCTGTGTTCATGCAGTCGTTCTGTGCGCTGCGGTAATTTGTTAGCATGGATTAACCCAATGGACACAAACGGGGGTGAGGATACATATACACCTGCGCCGTGGAAGCAGGTTATGTTTTTGGTCGCGCCAATTTGTCTGTCGCCAGGATAACTGAAAAAAGTTGTGCATGGATCTGGATGAAATTGTGTAGAGTCGTTGGAAATGACCAACGAAAAAAGTAATTCAAAAAATTTTTTTTCCCGGAGTCAGCGCCGTTTTTCCATCTTTATTGGATGGGATTAGTCTGAAACTGGGTTGAAGAGATTGGGGGTAGACATTGCAGACAAGTCGACGAGCGTAGTCGAACTCGCGACACTGCGGACGCTGCGGTAGACACAGCATTCACTAACATGAATGGGGTCGCGTTAGGTGCGGTGTCCATAATAGTTATTCAATTTTAATGCATTTCTATAAGTAACATAATCAACTTGCTGATAGATCGCTGGGCGTTACCAGGTTGCGGTTGCCGCTGGGAAATGTAGTTGACTTGTGCTGAGCATGTTTGCCGGTGGCGTCAATTGCAATTGCGCTACTCTACGAGCACTTGCATTGAGAATGGGTTGCCACACATACTGCTAGCATTAGTACTATTTTTTGTACCACGACGGCACAGCTTTGCAATCTCGAGTGCTGCTAGTTGTTCTTTAAATCCGGTATGCAAGTTGTTGGGCAATCACAAATCAAATGCAACATTTTTTAGTTGCTTCTATCCTCACCCTGGTTGGGTCTGTGGGGCAACGCTATGCAAACAAAGTACCGTTGTGAGTGCACGCGCAGCGGCAAAGATCAGGGGAGAAGTGTTTTCCTTTGACTATCTTACTATGTATTAAACCAGAATTCCCTCTGGGAATGGCGGGCAGATGTAGCCACTAATAATACTTTACTTTTTAAAAATATATGTCTTTTCCATCTCTGCAGGAATCTCAAACTAAACTGTTGTTGCCAGTGGACGGACAATGTCACATGTAAGGCTGCAACTAACGATTATTTTAATAGTCGATTAGGTACCGATTATTAAAAAGATTAATCGACTAATCGGTTGGATAATTTTTCCTTTTAAAATACCCTAAATACTTTCGCCGAGCAGCAATTACAAGAACTTAATCTTGTCAAATTTGTTTATTCTTCACCAACATATATACCAAGATTAAGTTACTTCATCTGACTCATTACACGTCATTTATACTGTAATATTTTCATGGATTTGTTCATATTCATGTTTTTTAATCAACTATACCCATTTAATGTTTCATATTTGTGTAAATTATTATACAAAATAGTATATAATTAATATGGAATTGTGTCATTAAATGGGGGAATATCTGCACAAAACTGTTGAAAATAACAATGATTCATTTATTTGCTGTTTATCGATTATTAGATTAGTCGTCGATTCATTCTATAATCGTTTAGTCACCGATTATTCGACTAACACTTGCAGCCCTATATGTCATTTCTAGACTTTGGTGTCATGACTCAGTACAGGACGATTTAAAAAATAAAATAAAATCAAGACGATAGCACCCACAAAACATCCCTCTGCATTTTGAGCAACACAATAGACACAAGATGCATCACGTATAATAAATATCTATATTAATGACAATATGACAAGGGGAAGGAATACGCTGCAGACTGCTAAAGCATACAATTCATACCAGCCAAGGCACCCTTTTAGCAACAGTAGCAATGCGAACAATGGATACTTTTGTAGTTGTGACGAGCGCATTTGCGTCTCAGCAACGTAGTTTCAAACTTCAGTGCTGTACTTAGGATATCAACAATTCACCTCGTTTCACCACGGCCAAGATATTTCAGTCAGCTCATTACAGCTCAACGGGTCAGGTGACCGTGGACATCATGAAATTCACATCTTTGAAACTGGTGTAATTCAAACGCATGTGGAGTGGCGCGGGTGGGAAGCCATTTTGTCAAGTGCTGGACGGGAATGATCATTTTCAGAACGTGAAATATCTTAATAATAATAATAATAGTTATTTTCGGGGGGAAAAAGTGCCATTATAACTATTATACGCTAATCAGTAAAACGAATAGAAACTATATGATAGTCGCTTAGTTTTATTAGCGATTCCCTCAGCCAATCAGGAGTTAGGATTCCCCCAGCCAATCAATAGGCTTGATTGCCCCAGCCAATCAGTGCCTAATTACTGATTATTGAAAAGCTCAGTTGACTATTCTGTCGACTCATAATATGGTCAATTATGGTTATTATCATCCAACATATGTATTACAGTAAAGTTGTACTTGTACAGAAAATCCATTACAATTAGTCTATACAGTAATACTTTGATGTCTTTCATCATGTTTTTAAGACTATGATGTCTTAACGTTTGGCATTTTCTGAAATGTGTGTGGTCAATTTATAAGTGCATGTGGTGGAACAGTGCAGGCATGATTATCCCTTGAAATGATCAAATATAAAATTAGATGCCAACTCGTGAATTCAACCCATTCCTGAAGGTTAGTGCATTCACTCGTGTATTCGATTTCATAGAGTGGACCGATGAAATCTTGAGGGGACGCAACAACTTGGAACAAACCAGGGCTTTGAACCAATATTTTTTCCCAAGCGTTTCGTTCCGAACAGAAACAGAATTATAACGTTTCCGGTTATGTGTTCCACCAATAAATTGACGTTCCTGAACCGGTTAGAACAAAAAGATATTGTTCCCGGAACGGTTAATTTCGTTCCTGTCAGCTGTTTCAAGCTATGTAATATTTGTTGCGGCGAACCCAAAGCGACTCGCTACAGAGGCCCGCTGGTAGCGCTCTAGAGCCGAGGTCCTGTTGCATGTCGGGGCGAAACCACAACAACACGCTGCAGAGAGTCCCGCAACGATTCCTACTTCACTGCTGCATCGTAGATTTTATAAATACTCTTGTTTTATTTCTGAAGTTATCCCAAAGTGCACTCCTTTGAGGAACGAAATAAAACCGGTATTAACCGGTTACCGTTTTTTAAAATAAGTGTTCCTGTTCCGGAACATAAAAAATGATAAAGTTTCCGGT
>OMKY01011374.1:1442-21137 GCA_900302395.1 Bregmaceros cantori
CCGACACCACACCCCTGAGGCAGACATATATGTGTGACGCTGCATTTTGTCTTAACAAAGCAAACTTGGGCAGCACGTTGGCGCAGTGGTTAGCATTGCTGACTCACAGCTAGAAGGTTCAAATCCCAACCCGGACAGGTCCTTTCTGTGTGGAGTTTACATGTTCTCCCTGTGTCTGTGTGGGTTTCCTCCAGGTACTCCCATTTCCCCCACCACCAAAAACATGTTCTAGTAAACCTGCTCCAGTCGGTGCTCCTGGCCAAGGCACTGGCTCATGATTTGTAGTTGGCCCCCGGGTGCTGCACCGCGGCTGCCCACCGCTCCTCAGGGATGGGTACAAATTACATTTAGGTGCACTGTACGCTTATATTGTCCGCTATGCACTCATTGGCTGTACAGAGCTTGCACGGTGCCTTCACGAGGAACGATGCCGCAGGCTGCACTAAACGTACTACGACGTGTCTGCACGCGTCTGTGTTCTCCCAAAATCGTACAGAGGTCATGCTCACTACCTACGGGTCGTACGACTTTGCCCACATTTCTGCACATGGACAGCACACAGGAACACGCGTGGCCAGTTGTAACCAAGGCTTAAGTAAATGTGGTACTGGTATATACTGGTATAGGGTATCGGCCCCAATACTCGCTGTACTTGTACTCACCAAACAGTTGCCGATACCAGCTCCAGGGACTCCGAGCGGATCCTCTGGTTTTTAAAAAAATGCTATCATCCCTAGAATGTGGGACGGTTTGTACCCTAGGAGGACTGAGAGGATCTGTCCCTAGATGTGTTGCTGTAGAAATAATAATAATAATAATAATAATAATAATAATAATAATAATAATACACCAATGGCAATAATGAAAGAAAATGTTCTTGTTTACAACTCTTCCCTAGAAGTACCCCCTATAGACAAAAAAACTAGCCTAATTCACAGGACACAGGAGACTTTTTGAAAATGGTGTGCTTTACATATATTGTCTGTCTGTGACGATGCCTCCAAGCTTTTACACTCGTTATCCAACAGTCTACGGCCTTTGCACGCCCGCATAACAAATAATTTGCATCCGTTCAACGTGGCAGTGGACCTTTTCAAGCCTGATTGGTCGGTCCACCTGGCCCCATTCTGATGGCAGTCAGCCTCGCCTTCACAGCGCAACATATAGTTTGCATGCCACTGAAGTTGTCGGCGCTGTGTGTATATATACATAACTTTGTATTTAATGGCTCCTTCGCAGTCTGCCAAAGCCCATTCCACGACGGACTCCAGAAATGCACCCACCGCTAACAACCAGGGTTTTGAACCAGTTCATGAAAAGAGAACCAGAAACTTTTTGTATTTTCCAGGGAACCGAAACGAAACCTGAAACGTTATTATTTTTAGGTTCTAGAACTGGAACACTTATTTGAAAATCATGGTAATACCGGTTTTATTTCGTTCCTCAAAGGACTGCACTTTGGGATAACTTCAAAAATTAAACGAGTATTCATAAAATCTACGATGCAGCAGTGACGTATGAGTCGTCATGGAACTCTGCAGTGCGTTATTGTGGGTTCAGCCTGACACGAGACGTCGGCTGTAGAGCGCTACCAGCGGTCAGCAGTGGGTCTCTGTAACGTGTTGTTGTGGGTTCGCCTTGACAGGCAACGAGATGTCGACTGTAGAGCGCTACCAGCGGGTCTTTGTAGCGAGTTATTGTGGGTTTGCCCCAACATATATTATATAGCATAAAACAGCTGATAGGAATGGAATTAACCGTTCGGGGCACATTCATTTTATTTTGTTCTAACCGGTTCAGGAACGTCAATTAATTGGTGTAACTCATAATCGGAAATGTTATAATTCCGTTTCTGTTCAGAGCGAACAGCTTGGGGGAAAAATATCGGTTCAAAGCCCTATAGCAACAACTGCTCTTTTCTTCGATGACTGGATCTGTCGGGTTCCCTGAACAATAAATAACCGTGCTGCACTGCCAAATGACTGATTTGTCGCCACTCTCCAGCTGAACAGGCAGTAGCCTCTTGCAATGACTAAAGAAAGTTCGTTTTTTTTATAGACAGCGACAATTATTTAAATAATGTCAGTAGAAGACGAGGGGGAGGATGAAAAGGAGTGGGGAAGCGAGCAGGTGTGGGAAGACACAGACAGGTGGGAGACATGAAAGAGCGGCTCGGACAAATGAGGGATTCTAGGAAAGGATACCTGGCTCGATGCCATCCGCGTAGACGCTTCCTTGAAGATGTGTGTCGGGGTTACAATGTCAGGGATACAGGGATAGGTGCATCTGTAGTGAAATACTGTCATTCTGCTACATTGTACTTGGAATATCCTTGGTAATTCTCACTAGCATATTCCTATCCTTCTGAGCCAGAACCAACGCATCGTCCACGCATCGCACATCTCTAGGCACTTGCATTGGGTCTGAGAAAATCGTGCAAGCCGTCGGTATCAATTGGAATCAATTGACCAATCAGCGCGGGCGTGAGTGGAGTTTGTACGGGCTACGCAAGACGTGGGCGGAGTTTGTATGAGCTACGCAAGACGTGGGCGGAGTTTGTACGGGCTACGCGAGACGTGGGCGGAATTTGGTTGAAAGTTGTACCACCTACTGCACTGTGAATGGATAACACGATTTGATTGACACGTTTTTGTTTTTTTTTACGTTTTTCGACCCTGGTTTTACCAGACCCAATGCAAGCGTCTAGCGTGTGTGCAACGCGTGGACGATGTGTTGGCTCTGGCTCGCCAGGCTAGCATATTCCCAGTACAATGACTGCATGTAGAAAGTGAAAGAAAATGTTGCGTCATGCAATGTCTGTTCTATGAACGATGGAAAGCCGTTATACTTTGAATTAATATACTAACTACTCCAATGCTAGTGCATAGCAAATAATGACTGCTTGTAGGAAGCAACATTGAACGACTGTTGATTCTACTACCAATTTGAGTGAATTAATTTTATTCAGGGACAGACAGTGCAGAGCCATTAAACATTGCAACACAATGCATGACACAGAAGTCACAGGACACTGGAGGAAACCCATGCAGACACAGGGAGAACATGTAAACTTCACACAGGAAGGACTAGCTGAAAAAACTGCCCATCAGTTATAGGAATTATGGGCAATTGAGTCCAACCACGCATCGCCTGGCAGCCTACAATGTACTGCATTAAATAAGTACCTTTCACAAGGCCACTTAGCATAAGGGGCTGCCAAGGTCCGAGCAACATTGTTAAATTGGCAGTCCCAGGAAAATCCCTGATTTTGCACTTTGCGTAGAGTCTGCAGTTCTGTCTCATCTGAGCCGTTCAATAAAGCAGACTGTACGAGAGCAGTGGACGGCTGTGCTAACTGTGGGGTATTTAGGAAAAAAAAAATCTACCCTCCTGACTGGGGGCTGGGGTGTCACTTTTGCGTTCCAGAATCAGAATATTGTGGTAATTGTGAAGGGGGGAAATTATGCTCATTCAGCAATTCTGCAGTGCAGCCATTAAGTGAAACATGGCATGGAACAAAGTATAAGAAGTTTGAATTTCAAGATGCAACTGAGAACACTTTTTTTGTGATCAATTTCTTTTAACTCATTGACTCCCAAGTCACGTAAAAATGTTTTCACTCCCCATGTGTTGACTCCCAAAACGTAATTTTACTTTTTAAATTTTTTATTACACTTTTTTTTATTACTTTTTTTGTGATCAATTTCTTTTAACTCATTGACTCCCACGTCACGTAAAAATATATATTTTCACTCCCCCTGTGTTGACTCCCAAAACGTCATTTTACTTTTTACATTTTTTTTTATATATATATTTTTAAAAACTAGACACTTCATTACGCAGAAATTACCCAAAATCAGATTTGATTGATTGTGGGATAGAATTCTAGTAATTCCTGCATTGTGTTCAATCGCGCATGGGAACGATGGCATGTATCAGTTGCCCTGTCAGATAATATGCTGTGACCCTTGATTTTTTTTTTTTTTAAATGGTCGAAATGTCTGGGAGTCTTGGGCAGTATTCCAATAAAAGTGCTGGTATTCAATGAGTTAATAATTTTGTTAATAACTATGCTCACATGCACACATAAACAACATCAAAGGAACGAAAATAAAAGCACACACAATGACAACAACACAACAAATCAAAAATAATAAATAAATAACGCGCCTCTCCGGACACACAAGGGTGGATCCAAAACCCTTTATTTTCAGCTCCTCAGCTGCCGACACCCAACAAAAGATTTTTCCCAGATAGCGTAACAAGTGTTTAATATTCAGCTTGTCAGGGTGTTTCCACCTTAACGCGATCAACTTCTTCTTGTTAGCTGCATTTTCAGTGTGTTTTGTGATGGCTTCAACATGTACGCCTATTGTCATTTAAATTACATTTTTTGGCATTTAAGTAAAATTATGAAGTAAAATTAGAAAAATATAGATACGATAACCAGAGACATGGAAATTCCCAAATTCCAGTGACTTATGGAGTAATATCACAATGTCTTACCGACAATCATACCATAGATGATGGTGAAGGTGTCTAATGGCAGAAAAAAAATCATTTCTATTGATTGCGTCCTGCATTTGTGCTAATCCATTTCCATGCCGCGGTTGGCCGTCAAATTAACTTGTCCATTCAATACAAGCAAAGTCTAGCCTTCCGAGCCCGAACCTGTCTGCACATCGCTAGACGCTTACATTGCATCCAGTCACAACGCAGTAGGTGGGGCAAGCTGCGTGGAGGCATGACAACCAAACTCCTCCCATCTCTTGCATAGCCCTTACAAACTCCCCCCACATCCGCGCTGATTGGTCGATTGATTTCGTACCGACGGCGAGCCTGATTTTCCCAGACCCAATGCAAGAGCCTAGCGTTGTGCGATGCGCGCACGATACATTGGTTCTGGCTCACCAGACTAAGCAAAGTCCATATACTTGCAAATATAATATATTTTGCATGCTTGACAGTCAACCAACAACTTACATGTTCTGGGTCGGTTAACAACGACTCTACAACTTCATCGAATCCTTACTTAGCTTCACAAATTGTTTAGATCTTTTCTTGATTATCTGTTTTGCGTCTCACTAACACAATTTTTGATCATTCTGCCAGTGATTAGTTAACATCTTCTCGCTTCTTCCTGAATATTTGCCAATAAACTCACACGGCTGCTGTGTTTTTGCAAAGAGGCATCTCATCACGCAGGCTAAGCCGAATTAAGACATAGGCCCTCATCTCGGATGGCCAGTGATTGATAGACAGATGGGGCGCAAGTCGGGGAGGGGAAGTGGGGTGGCATTGAAGGGCACCTACCCATACGCAACACCCACACAGACTTTGCATAAGCATGCAGGTCCACACCCGCGGAGGCACACAATCCCGCCCACCGTCATTCCGATGAGCGTTATGGAGGGAAAAGTAAATTTGGACGTAGATCGTCTGTTAAACGTTAATAAGCCCTCCCTCGGCTGCAGAGCTTTCTCTCATTCCTGTCTAATCTTTGGGACATTCCTCACCTTTTCTCCTTCACGTCTCTCTCTCTCTCGCTCTTCCCGCCCGCCTTGCATGCTAACGCAGTCTGCCGCGCCCGGCACGTCGTGCATGAAAATCAGTGGCAGCCGCTATACCGCCCTGGGAAGGCGTCTGATTTCTAGACGTCGAATCTACTTATTCCTTGCTCGGCACACCATTAACGCTCGGCAGTCTGTCCACCTCTGATGTGTCATGGATGAGGAGAATGTGAAATTGTTCCTACAGATCCTCCCTTTTAGAGTGTTGAAAGGCATTGGAATATAAAGGCTTTGAATTAATTCTGACGTGAATAAGGCTATTAGTATTAAAAGTCGATTCTACTTGCATGTCTTTTTACATGGAGGAAAACTTTGTGTTAACATCCAATCATTCTCAATGTCTGTTGCATACTAAACTGCGATCTTGGGATTTGTCACCTCACTGTAATGCAGGGTGTTTTAAAAAAAAACACACTTTTGTCACTGACATCAAACCAGATTTAGTATTCGATTCATAGTGTAAAATTAAGATTCTGGTTAAATAGCAAATGGGTAAATCTCCAAAATTCTACCATCCAAATAATTTACCAACCAAAAGGTGGAATGGATAATAAGCCAAAGGCAGTAATATGAAACGCTGGCTAATGCTTGCTTTAGCTCAGTAAACCAAAATCAATTTCAACAAGCCGTCTGCTAGTAAAATTTGCATCTCCCCTGATTCCCTGATGGCAATATAAAATATGCTTATTGCATATACTTATTTTCAGAATGGAACAAGTTATGAACACCCTTTTTCTTAGGGAGTAGAGATCCTCTTTTTTTATAACCTTGAATTGCATTCCCTAGAAGTCTCCGCAATAAAGGAAGAATAAGAACAACTTCAACACTTTCTGGCAACCTGCTTCTGCCCCGTAAAACAACAATGATGGATGATTTTTGTCAAAACAAACCTTCATGACATGGCCAAACTTCATCTGATTTCACTAAACGGCTCAGGGGGAGTTAATGGCATGCAGATGTACAAAATATGGTCAAATGTCCCAAAAAACAGGTATCATCCTTTCAATTGCTTTCCACTAAACCTTGCGTCCTCTTAGACTTGCACACCATGTTTAAAATTAACAACACGTCCAGATACATACATAGCCTGGTGAGCCAGAACCAACAAATCGTCCACGCATCGCACGGATTACAACGATCATTGGTTCTTGTAAAATCAGGGTCGAAGAAAGTGTCCAAAAAATGTGTCAATGAAATTGTGTTATCCAATCACACCGCAGTAGGTGGGACAAGCGTCGTGGAGACGTGACAACCAAACTCCGCCCACATCTCGCGGCGTCTATACCAAACTCTGACCACGTCTTGCACATTTAACATGACTCGTACTGTCGCTAAATATATCGACACAAAATCTGAAATTACAATTTACAATTATAATATGCTAATCCGATGAATATGATAAATATAGATACTTTATTGATCCACAAGGGGAAATTCAAAGGATCCCATCGCTCATATAGACGAAAATAAATAGGTAAAATAAAATAACATAGAATAAAATAGAGAGGGTTTAACACAATGAAAGAGGGACAAATATAATGATGAAGTACATGTGTCTAAGGGAATAAAAAACAATTAAAATAATTAAAAAGGTGGCACTACTTATTGCACATTAAGATTGTACATTAATTGATTTGACAAATCAGTTGATATATTTGGTTTGCAAGTTGAATGTTTCAACCACAAATCTTGTAATTGCGTAGCTAGGCCACAGCATTACTTTTAAATTTCAACACACTAACAACAGCCGTGCACTGAAATGGCCCATTTGGACTTCCTGAGATACACAGACTTGAAATGTGGTGATATGTTTGTGTATATCTTCATTGTGTGTATCTGTAGATCTTTGAGCGCATCCTGTTCATCTGGGCAATTCGGCATCCAGCCAGCGGTTACGTCCAGGGCATCAACGACCTGGTCACGCCCTTTTTCGTGGTTTACGTTTTTGAGTACATCGGTGAGTGTTTCATTTTACTGTATTTTATCCATGTCTTAGTATATTTACTTTTCAAATCCTTCTCTCTGACTTCCCTGCCAACTGCTAATTTACTCAAGCTTTTATCTTTGCTGCGCCTCCAACTCAAACATGTTGCATTTTATCCACCCATTGTGCCCACTCACGCTCAATGGTAGGGGTGCACCGATCATGTTATTTTGCTCCCGATCCGATCCCTTTGGTTTTAAGGATCGGCCGATCCCCGGTACAGAGTCCCGATACCGAGTCCCAATCCCCGATACCGAGTCCTGATACAGTTCTAATCCTGCATAAATTGGTAGTACCCAAACTAAATGGCACAATTGTCAATTTCAAAAGTCACTTGGCATGCTCCCCGACTGATTTACCGCTCCTTATCGGACAAAATCACGAGTCCCGATCGTTGGGGAAAAACTCTGATCGGCCCCCGATCACCGATCTGAGGATCAAATCGGTGCACCTCTAGTCATTTGGTTTAATTGTTTCCTTTTGTTGTCCTCTCTATGATTCCAAGCACGTCTGAAAAATCTTACATTCAGAAACTCAAATTTTAGGCCTGAAATTACTTACTTATTATTACCCACATTTCCAACGTAGCTCTAAAATGTAAGCCTTAAAAGCACTCACTAGCTGGAGATGTGTCTCCTATAAATATACCTGTTGTGTTTCTGTTGTTTCTACTGTGCTGAAACAGTGCCATGGTATGACTATTACCAGGCTCCATTCAGGTGTCATTTTTGTTTCAGCCAAGTGGATGCCACTGCTGTTAGTCAACAGTTGATAGTGTGGACAGTGTGTGTTGGCAAAATGGGTAAATGTAATTTCCAGAGGAATTGCCTGGCCAGCTGGAGTGTTCCAGCTGGTCGGCAAATAGCACTTTTTCTCTCATCATGGTGGAAAAATGTTTAACTTGATTCCTACAAGAACCCTCTCTCCCTGTATGTCTAGCTGTCCCTACCTCTGACCTCACTCTCTTGCTCTCTCTGTTTCCTTGTTTGTCTTTTATTAGGCATGTGAAAATGAGTCCATTAAGCATTGACTAATTGATTATAAATAATTACTTGCGCCGTAGAAGCAGGTTATGTTTTTGGTCACGTTGGTTTGTCGCCAGGATAACTGAAAAAGTTGTGCACGGATCTGGATGAAATTTTGTAGAGTTTTTGGAAATGACCAACGAAGAAGTGATTAAATTTTGGTGCATTTATGTAGCCTATAAGTAACATAATCATACTTAATCACCAACTTACCGATAGATTGCTGGGCACTTACTGCGGTCACGTGACCAGACTCCTGGGGTGCAGTGACTGCTGGGAAATGTAGTTGGCATTTTCGCCGGTGGCGCCAATCGCAATCGCGCTACTCTACGAGTCCTTGCATTGATAATGGGTTGCCACACATACTGCTAGCACTAAAAGTACTATTTTTTTGGTACCACAACGGCACAGGTTTGCAATCTGAGTGCTTCTAGTTGTACCTGACATTGAATTATATCATTGTTATGTTGGCAGCTTTGTTGCACTACCCATTATTGGTCTATGATATTAATTATGCTTTCTAAAAATATGAAATATGATTTGGATGTAATGGATTAGACACATGGATATGAATGAAATCATTAACATACTATGGTATAAATGAATTGTAATGACATACTTACTCAATTGTTGTTTCTTTTGTTTTTTAGCACGAGCCAAAATTGTGTATTTTTACACTTGAGAGATTAATCTTGTTAAATTGTTGTTCCATGTTTTATTATCATTGTATTTTATTTAGTCATTTTAAAGGAAACTTAAAAATTGACTTATCGTTTCAATGACTGGCAACTAATGGGCTATTAAAATAATCATTACAGTCCTGGTGTGTTTTACTATGTTGTTCTCCCTTCAACTTTGGTTTCTTCACTCCCCTGCCTGCTTACTCGCACAATCACTATTCTTGTTTAATCTCTCTCTCGCTCTCGCTCGGTAATGAACATCATACATTGCCAAAGCATACATATACAAACATATAATATACAGCAAACAGTAAATAAATGGTAAAAACAATATAAAGCCTATATACATAACAATGTACATTCTGCATAAAGTCTGTAATATACATATGTTCAGCATTTCTATCGTCCGTACTGTAATAGTACTACGTCTTCATATCAACGGACATGAAGTTTTATCTCACTCCTGTCCACTGGCTGTCCCTCAGTCACTCTCTGTCTAATGAGCATCATACCTTTGTCTATGCCAAAGCATAGACATAGAAAACAGTCAATAGATGGTAAACCAGTATAAAGCCTATATACATAACAATGTATAGTGTCGGTAATATACAAATGTACAGCATTTCTGCTGTAAATCTCTCTCTCTATCTCTCTGTCTCTCTCTCTCTCTCTCCCCCCCCCCAATTTTACTTTCCATGTTTTCTTTTAATTACCTGCAGCTAGCAGATTATGTTTTCGTTTGCGTTGGTTGGTTTGACTGTCCCGAGGATAACTGAAAAAGTTATCCTCGGGACGGATATGACGGATATGGATGACATTTTGTAGAGTTGTTGGAAATGGCCCATGGAAGAAGTGATTTACATTTTGGTGCATTTACATCATTACCTCTGCCAAGAAGGTAATGTGTTTGTCTGTTTGTCAGTCTGTCAGCAGGACAACTGAAAAAGTTAGGCATGGATCTGGATGAAATTTTCTATGCTTGTTCGAAATGACAAACGGAACAAGTGATTCAATTTTGGTGCATTTCTGTAGTCTATAAGTAACGTCATAGTTTGACAACTGTTATGAGCTTACAAACTGATTTTTTTGGCGCAGGTTTGCACTCTCCGTGTGCCTCTAGTTTTAGGAATGCCTTTGGTGTTGTTGGCAAGAAGCATGTTTTTTTTATACGATTCTCACTCTCTTTCGCTCTGTCTTTCTCTCCATATCTCTCTCTCTCTCTCTCTCTCTCTCTGTCTTGCTCTTTTGGTCACACGCATTTCACTCACAGCATCTCTTGCTTTTTCCTTTTTTGTCCTCCTTTCATCCGTGCATCTTTGGTTCGATGCAGTGTTCAGTGTGGTAGACATGAAAGTGAGAGTACGGTGTATGATCTGGCACCAGTGCTGGATAATGGCTTCACCCCAGTCAATAACATGTTCAAATGGCTAGGAGTGAATTCTGTCTTTGGTTCAAGCTGTCTCCCTCTAATGCCCCCCCGCACCCCCTCTCATATACGCACACACCTAAAGAATTGATTATTCAATAAGATGACTCTTTTCACAGAAGCATTTGTATTGAATAAAATGGTATTCAGCGTAATATGCTTTGGCATAGGGCTGTTTGTTACAAGCTCTCAGAAAAAGGATAGCATCAGGTATTTCTTTACACAGCTTCCAGACATGGACTGAATATGATTATAAAGCATAACCTAATGGATTCCTGCTCAACCCATCCTGCACGTCAGTGTATACATTTGCAGCAAGATAATTCATTCCCTGCCAGGGGTCTGAACCGGTTCAAGGAACAGAAACAAAAAACGAAAATGAACAGAATTTTTGGGCATTTTACTAGAAGCGGAAACGGAAACTGAAAAAGATTTCTTCAACTGTTCCGGAACAGAAACTGAACATTATGAAATCCACAAAACCGGTTAAAAACTTTTTTTCTGTTCTCTATATATTTTAACATATCTTATGTCTGGGAGACTATTTTCCCTCAACTTTCACTGTCGGTCTACTACTACTTACTACTTACTTACTGCACTGAAGTTTGAAAGTCCACCAAATATATTTTGTATGAACTATATCTAAACTTAGCATTGCATACTATAAGGGACTAAAGAACGAACAGCATTTTTGCGTTCCGAACCGGTTCAGGCCCGATATTTGGTGGCGGAACGGTTCAGAGAACTAAAACGTTAAACATAGGCCTGCCTGAACCACTTGAAATGGAACGTTTTAAAAATAATTTCATTTTCAAGCCCTGTCCTCTACTATAGCTAGGTAAAATGAGGACCCATGAAACATGACTTGGGCTGACCAGTGGAAAAGTGGCATCTGGAAAGCAAACATGTGGGCAAAGTATTAAATATTTGGGGCCACAGACCGAGCAGCGCAGCCGGTTCACGTACCTTGTTCGGTTTTTCTGCAACGTCTCTTCATCCCAGTTTCCGATTTAATTCTGTCATTACCTCTCTCAATAAAGAATGAAAAACGGTGCGTACAAAAAATAACAAATAAAATAAAAATTATAAAATAAATAAATATTTATACGCCGGTGTCCTTTCATTTCCTATGTTCATAATTCACCCAATACAGTCTTTCCACATGTATGGAATCTCCCTTTTTGATTAAACAAGCAAGCAGCCAGGGGTGGTTCTATTAATTTCTACCTTCCTCTACTAAAATACACTGCTATGGCATCCTCGCCTAGACATTAGAAGGTCAATGACGAATAAGGTTTTCAAACTAGGTGAAAAAAATATATATAGTCAAAACTAATAAATGGATCTCCTTCTACCTTTTGTATAAATTTGACATTTTATTAATGTTTTTAATGTTTTTAGAGCATTTTATTAACTCGATTTTAGGGGGGGCACGTCGCATCGAATGGGGGCTGCCGGCCGAAACACACTTCCTGTGATGTATATTTCCCTGTGTAAAGTGATCGTAGTGGACGGAAGTTGCTGAATTTGTCGCACAAAATGCACATTTTAAAATCCGCCCCGCTTTACTCACCGTTTTACATAAGTATTGATGAAATACAGGTTACTCACCGATGTGGTCACATGTTCCTCTGGACCAATGGGATGGCTGCTTCCACTGTTACGTCCGACTTGAATGAGAAAATGGAATGTTTACTGTTGGGTAAACTTGGGCTGCTTCGTTTCATAATATTCATTTACCTTAAACCGCAAAAACGATTGATTACTTCAGAGATTGTATTGAATTCTCTTGGATTATTTATGTAATGTGAAGTTTAAATCCTACTGAAATAGTCACACACTAAATCTAGTTGGCTTTTTACGATGGGTTCGCACTTGGCAGTTGCTGAAATGTAATCAAAAGTAACTAAAAGTAACAAAAACAGTCAATTTATAAACCTCTTAAGTGGTCTGTAATCTTACTTGGTTACTTTTAAGAGGAGTAGTCGGTAATCGGTAGTCGGAATACTTTTAACAAGTAACTACGCCAACACTGTTCCTAGACCTGGGCCGTTTTATATAGTACTTAATGATGTATACATTCCTGGTGCAACTCCAATTCCATTACAATCTTGGCTTTCAGTAGACGCAATCTGTGCCTCCTAACGCCACTAGTATTTTTCCATACCTTTGGGACGCCGTGTCAAAAGTTTATTTTCAGGATACATCATAGTTGGACTGCACTGCTGAAAACACCAAGCAAACTTTTTATTTCCCTCGTTCCCTTGCTGGCCTGTTTTCCCATCTGGGTGTGCGGCACCACAGAGAGGATACAACAAATTCGATCATTTTTATTAATTGTGTCACCAGACAAAGGGTGCAGGCGGTACATTTGGCACTTTGATAATTTAGCTTTCTCTTTGAAGCCCAGGCCTGACTTATGCCTACACATCGGAACCGAGATGCCCACAAGAGAAATAATCACTTTATTTTTGGAACCCCGTCTGTTTTTGTGTTCAGCAGCAAAGCCAATGCACTGTGTGTGTGTGTGTGTGTGTGTGTGTGTGTGTGTGTGTGTGTGTGTGTGTGTGTGTGTGCACTCACTTGCCACTTTATTAGGTACACCTTTCTCAAATCTGCCTTAATATTTTCTTGCATAGACGCGACAATTTCCTGGAAATTTTCCAGAGAAAGTTTGGTCTAAATTGACGCAATGGCATGCAGATTTTTCAGCTGTGCATCTATGATGCGGACCTCCCGCCCCACCACATTCCAAAGGTGCTGTATCAGATTGAGATCTGGTGCGCTCGGAACCAATCTCGAGATGAGTTGAGCTTTACGACAGGGCTGGAAGCTGCTATTAGAGGATGGTTACATTTTGGTTATATAGGGATGTGGTGGTCAGCAACAATAGCGCAATAGGCCCGTTGCGCGTGACGTCATGGCTTGGTGGTGGTGACATTTTGGTGGCATCATGTACGGTTAAGTTAACTTCACATCCATTGTATAGACGAGTTTGGGGGGTACTTCCGGTTAGACAGAATTCTCGGTCTATTCTGTAACGTAACTTCCGGTTCCATTTATTTTGACGTGTTTTGGACTATTTTTCAACATGTCTACTCAGGGGGAATACACACCTACCACGTTAAAACCGATTGTGGTAATTTGCGGTGTACTATTCCACACCCAAATGCTCTCGTGTGGATCTGTGACCCACAAACGCATGATTTAATAATTAGTGCGACACGTTCCATTTTCCAATGGTTTTTGGAATTACTAGTAGAAGCAGCCAGCCTATTGGTCCAGAATAACATGTGACCATTCGGTCAGTGTTTCGTGCGTAAACCGCCTATAGGGGCAAATACAATACAATTCAATTCAAAGATCTCTATGAGATCCGTTTTGCAGCAAGGCGTTAAAACGTGGGGACAAGTGACAGGTACAAAATGCAAGGATAAAAAATAAAATCTGAATACGAGAAACTGCTAACAATGTGACACATCAACAATACACAACTACCTTGGTGAATCATTTTCCAAGAGTACTGTGGCCACAGGTAGAAAGGAACTTTTAAGCCTCTTTGATCTGCACCTTGGCACCCGATATCTCCTGCCAGAGGGGAGCAGGGTGAACTCCTTCCAGAGTCGGAGGCGCTCATCACCAGCCACCGCAATGGACGTATTAAGGCTGCCATCTGCTGCCGATTGAGAAACGACTTTTAAACGGACATTGTTATGCAAATATCGCTCTCTGTTCATCTGACCACCATAATGTCTGCCGCTACCATGCGGTGACATCACCATGCAACAGCCCTATCCGCGTACTATGGACCTCAAAGCCCAACCCAGACAGGTCCTTTCTCTGTGGAGTTTACATGTTCTCCCCGTGTCTGTGTGCATTTTCTCCGGGCACTCCGGGTTTCCCCCACCACCAAAAAAACCATGTTCTATTCAAACTGCTCCAGGCAGTGCCCCTGGCCAAGGCATTGGCTCACAATCTGGAGTTGTGCAAATGGCTGCCCACCGCTCCTCAAGGATGGGTTAAATGCGGAGGAAGAATTTCACTGTGCATGTATGTATGTGTGACGATATCTTATCTTATAAGAGTGGCAAGAAAATATTTCCTTCATCACCCGTCGGAACCATAAATCCATTCTTTTCATCTTGTTGACGCTAAACCATCTGGATGTTGCAGCAGAAATGGAGACTCTTTGGACCACTCAATACTTTTCCAATCTTCTCTTGTTGTCATTCTTTTTTTTCTTTTTCTTTTTTTCGCTGAACCTAGTGGCTCCATGCTGGTGTTCTGGTGCTGTTAGTCCATCTACCTCAGTGTTTGACACGTTCGGCGATGGTCTAATGGACCACAAATTGTTGTCGCCTTTCTATCAGCTCAAACCAGTCTGGACATTCTCCTCTGACCTCTTCCATCAACAAGATCCATCACCCACATATTCGCTGGATATTTTCTGCTTTTTGGAACACTGTCTGTAAAACCCAGGGATGGTTGTGTGTATTGTGGTTGTGTATTTCTGGTCTATACAGCTCGGGAGATGTTCTAGTAGATTGTGTGCCTCAGGCTTTAAACCGATGATCTAGCGAGAGATGCAGGTCCTGGACCGATGTAGCTTAACTGGACCACATCATGTACAGAACGGCCGCGTAGAATGTTGTTGAATGTTGCCGCGTAAAATTTGGTTGAGAAGTAAGAGGAGTAGTCTGTTGTCAGATTACTTTTTAGCAGGGCTTGAAAAAGAAATGATTCATAATGTTTAGAGTTTTTCGTTCTCTGAACCATTTTGTTCGTTCTTAAAGTTCCGAATATTGTGCAATGTTAAGTTTAGTTATTGTTCATACAAAAAATATTTGGTGGACTTTCAAACTTCAGTGCAACTGTAGTAGCATCTAAACAGGCTTTAAAACACCATTATGTTCGCTTCCCGTCTGTCCACAAGATAGAGCCCCAGATGCATGGGGCTTGACAGTGAACGTGGACAGAAATGGTCTCCCAGACATAGGATACGTTAAAATATATAGAGAAAGAAAAACGTTTTTAACCAGTTTTGTGGATTTCTTAATGTTCTGTTTCTGTTCTGGAACAGTTGGAGAAATCTTTTTCGTTTCCGCTCCTCTTAAAAATCCACAAAAATCAGTTTGTTTTCAATTTCGTTTTTTGTTCCTTGAACTGGTTCCGAGCCTTTTAGTAACACTGACCTTGAATCATGTTTCCCAGTTACGCTCCTCACTGTGTGTCATTGTTAATTAAGACATTGAGTGATAGTACTATTTCATAATGAATATATTTTTGCTGTCAATAACTGGTGGACCAGAAAAACAACATAAAACATTTAATCGATGATTACAACAGCTGTCTTCTCGGGTGACTGTAGGTGGGCGGTTTGAAGGGTGGAGTGTTTAATTTCAGACTGCGGTGCATACAGGAGAGCAATGCCTCACAGAGCTTATGACAGTAATATCCCATTTTTCAGCGTCCGAAGTTAATTTTCCCCCCAGCTCCTCTGACGTGCAGAACCAAACTGCAGCCGAACGGCGTGGAATTCCAGAGGAACGCGTCCGTCAAGAAGCAATACATCACGTGTGAATAATCTGTTCCCTTATTGAATATTTTTAGATGAGCTTAATTACTGGACTATAAAAAGTCAGGAATGAAAGCTTTGTTGTCTGGAAATGTGTTTTTAAATGTCATCCTCTTTCTTTCTCTCTACCAATATCTACTGTCTATAGTAATATTCCTATGAGTCTATAGGAATATTTAAAAATGTGAACATTTACCAACGAACATAAATATAAACAACTTTAGAAGCGACAAGATTAATTAAAATGCTTCTTGAAAATAAGTATCATCTGTGTATATCGTCATCATCATCACTGTCATAGTCTGGCTGACCGTTGGGGAGCCACTGAAGACTCTCTCTATCCTCGGTCACTCGCATGGTGTCACTCAGCGTGCACCTTGTCCTTTATTGGATGTTATCTTCCCATCGCTTTCGCTGTCTTCCTCTCCTCCTTCCACCTGGCACTGTGTCATTTTTTTTTGACTGTGGTTAGTGGATCTTAATATCGTCCAATGGCTTGTTTTATTCTGGCTTTCACTTCTTCATCGTTCTCATGTTCTCTTCATGTTCTCTATACGAGATACTGTGGAGCCTGTGGAAACATCATCTCTGTGGCCTGAATTCTTCTATTTTTTTTAATTTCTTATGCTCACCCTCACTACAGTTATTCGTCAACTGCACAAGCTAGTCTGAGATACTTTCATCCTTACATTACCAATGAATTCCAACATTGGTCTGCATGGTGGCACAGTGGTTAGCACTACTGCCTCACAGCTACAAGGTCCAGGGTTCGAATCCCAACCTGGACAGGTCCTTTCTTTGTGGAGTTTACATGCTCTTCCTATGTCTGCGTGGGTTTCCTCCGGGCACTCCGGTTTCCCCCACCACCGCCAAAAACATGTTCTAATAGTAGTAAATGCACAGGAAGAATTTCACTGTACATGTTTGTATGTGTGTGTGACGAAATTATCTTATCTTAACATTGACTTCTGAGAGTGTGCATGCTTTGGTTTAGAGTATTGTCTTAGCTATCATTGAATGCAACTCTTCTTTATGGTTTAATATAACGTGCATCCTTACAGTTTAACAATACTGTAATAATTTCAGCCTCACAAATGCCTACTTTTTATGATTGCCTCATTTGGCTAGCTGGACTAATGGGCCTCATATACACTCACCAATGGGATTATGACCTTTCTTTCCACTTCCAACTCAGAAACTGTGCAAACCTATTCTTTGTCTTGGATGACTCATGAATCAAATGGACCATTGGAAGGATTCCGCATTAGACGTCACACTTTAAATGGTGATGAAGTCATCTGGATTAATGATGTATTAATTTTTTAGAACATAGTCATAGTCACATTTTCCCAAAAAGTAAATTTCCTCTTTTATATCATAAGTGGTTATATTCGATAATTTATTATTTTTTTAACTGTTTTTTTTTTTCGGCGAGCAAGCACCATTTTCCATTCTTTATTGAGAGATAGCGACAGGATTAAATTGGAAACTAGGATGAAGAGTCTGGGGGTAGACATTGCAGAAATGCCGGACAGGGGATTTGAACCTGCGGCACTGCTCGACCTATGATCTGTGGGACGCACTCTCTATCCGCTCTGCCGCCGCACGCCCCTTATTTGGGTAGAGTTTTAAACATCAGTGCAAGTGTGACAATGTTTGACTCCGAAACGGTCAACCAGCCAGTGTCTATTTGAATCGTGTATTGAAACATTTTACGCTACCCCAGGATGTTGATTTTCTAGTGCAGTTCAACTCTCTGTTAAGGTTGCCTCATACTGCACATCGACTGCCTCACATCAGCAGAACCCCTGCTGAGGGACCCCATGTAGTCAGTGCCGGAACAAGTGTGCGTCATTGATTTTTAATCATAAATTCATCCACTCTTGCATGCCCCAACACACACATGCACACACACGGACACACACCTGGTAGTCCATCCCTGAGTACTCTCGCCAACCCACTCTGTTGGTGACGGGAGAGTATTTTGCAGTAGCCAATACAGCTGACATCTCACTTTACCTCTCACACGAATAGATTGGGCAAATGTATCTAAACCATAGACCGTGCCTACTTCCGGGTTGGTATGGGGGAGCCTCGTCTCCATAAATCGTGCCCTATGGTAGTTTCCAATACAAATCTTAGCAGCCTGTTTTAACCAATTTAAAGATTGTTGCTAATTGATGTTTTAATGTATATTGTCGGGATAATTAACGGTTCATTGTGTGAGGGGGGGTCATAATTTCACAAACGCATCAGATTTGGCGTTTTTCAGCTCCCATAGGATCCCATTTATTCTGACTCTGCCGTTGGCGCCCCTAGCGGACAGTACCACCGGAAGAAGTCGTGTGTGTGGGGTGTCTCTCTTTCACTTACCGTAGAGCTCTCTCTACATCTCCTTGTCTCCGGATATACGGGTACTTTCAGCAATGGTGCGGTCGTAGGTTTCAACCCGGCTAGGATGAAAGCAATAGGATGACGTCACGCACGCTGCGTCTACTTTATAAACAGTCTATGATCTAAACTATTATTTTGATAATCAAAATGAAGTTTATTGTCAATGATACAGCATCACAGATAGGGGTGCACCTATCACATTTTTTTGGTCCTAATCCGATCCTTTATTTTTAAGGATCGGCCGATCCCGATCTCCGGCACAGAGTCCCAATACAGAGTCCTGATACTGCAAAAATAGGTAGTACCCAAACTAGTTGGCACAATTGTCAATTTCAATAATAGTCAAAGTAAATAAACAGTCATTTGGCATGCTCGGCGACTTATTTACCGATCCTGATCGGGATAAAATCACAAGTCCCGATCCTTGGAAAAAAGTCGGCCATCGATCTGAGGATCGGATCGGTGCACCACTAATCACAGACTAGGAATTCTTCATGGTACAGTCTGCTAGACAAGTACACAGTGCATCAAACATGTAGCAAAGGCATGTACCGCATGTACCAAGGGAATTAGGGTCTATCTACAGGGGGGCAGTCTATATACAAGGCACCAGTGGGGAATATTAAGGGCCTTCTAGGCCTTCAGAGAAGGCCTAGAAAATTGAGGAAAAAAAAGTTATTATATTTAAATATGTGTAATTATAATTACAATAGGTATTTAAGTAACTGTCTCATTTAATTGAATACATCATGATACATTAATACATCGTCTATGTTCTAGAATTGGTTCCTTGTCAAGTTCACATCAGCAATGAAAGGGTTAATATACTCTGAAACATGTTATCCACTCAGAATCGTCATTCTCCATTCATTGTGATGAGAGTCCTTCTGCTCTCTCAAAGAAGTCCTGGGTCACTTGACACCTACGCTTTTTTGGCGTGGAGAGTGATGGGGAAATTGACCAATCAGGATTGATTATTATGTAGGCAGGGCAAAAGTAAACACCCAATCGATACAGAGAAGTCCTAAACGCGTCATACAT
>OMKY01011380.1:1601-16926 GCA_900302395.1 Bregmaceros cantori
GGGGGGAAACATTGCAGAAAAGCCGGAGACAATATGCGAACCGGTGGCGCTCTGCTCGACCCGTGGTGCTGCTCGGCCCGTGGCGTGGGGGATTGGTGGGAAACTGGGTTGAAGAGATCGGGGGTAGACATTGCAGACAAGTCGACGAGCGGAGTCGAACTCGCGACACTGCGGACGCTGCGGTAGACACAGCGCCACTAACATGAATGGGGTCGCGTTAGGTGCGGTGTCCAAAACCACTCGGCCAACGCGGACCCCAGGTGGGGTACATCCAAGAAAAATTATGTCATTCATAACCACAAACTGTATATAAAAATAGACACCGCGTTCGTTTTGATGTTCATGTCTACTTCCAGGTTGGTATGGGGGGAGCCTAGTCTCCTAAAACCGAGCTCTATGGGAATTCCAATACAAATATTCCAATCTTAGCAGCCCGTTTTAACCTATTTAAAGATCTTTCCTAATTGACTTTTTAATGTATACTGCCGGGATAATTATCAGTTAATTGTGTGAGGGGGGTCATAATTTCACAAAAACGCCTCAGATTTGGTGTTAATATTTTTATTTCAGCTCGCATAGGATCCCATTCATTCCAACTCTGTCGTTGGCGCCCCTAGCCAACAGTACCACCGGAAGAAGTCGCGTGTGGGCTGTCTCGCTCTCTCATATACTGTATAGCTCTCTCTATCTCTCCTTGTCCCGGATATACGGGCACTTTCAACAATGACGGCGCGCAGTCGGGGGCTTCATATTATATTATACTGTATATTTTATATACAGTCTATGGTCAGAACAGAACCCATTCAAACCCCCTTTACTGACGTTAGAAGTCCGTACGTATTCCAGCCCTTTGTCAAGGCAAACAGATGAAGAGTATTAATGGCAGATGTAGATGCTGATGACACTGATGAGATGTCCTTGGACAGGGGCTGGGGGCAAGAATGCTAATGAAGAGGTTCCACTTCCACTCTTCTGTCCACAGGAGAGGAATTTTAAAAATGTTCTTGTTACAGCACCATCTTCCATGGTCCCTCTGACGTGATTAAATTCAGATTTGAAAGTGAGGGTCTGATGAGGGTCATGTTCAGAGATTTGAGTATTAATGGTGTGTTCAAACACGCAACCCGTGTCTTGTAACTTTTGAATAAGCGGTTAGGCTCTACCTCTGGCGACATTCAGCTGCGTGGTGTGTTGTGTTTAATATTTCCCCCGGGACATCCAGCAAATGCGACAAGCATCTCAACAAGAGCCAGAGAGGGATTAAGAGAGCAGCCTCGTTGAATACAGAGGCCCAGTGTCTCTCAAGACTCTCTCAATCTCCGCATCCACTGAGACTGTTGATATCCCAGGGTGTTTGCAACGGGCTGACGACTTCTAAACTAATACCTCTGAGTTTTGGAGGGGGGCCCGAGACTCACCAAACCTTCATTAGACCACAGCATGGGGACCCCAGACAACCACATCAACACCTTAACAAACACCCACCTTGAGACCAGATAAAATTACCAACATGTCCGCTTCTATGCATGAACGTTCCTATTTCCGTTTTTGTGCATGATTTTAGAGTTCCAAACACAGCGCCTAAAATTGGCGTGACTACATCATCAGTGGTTTTCCAGAACGGGGTCTTTAGACGTTTCGACCAGAACCAGGCGCCCTCTCCACGTTCTGAAGGTCCCAGGGAATTGATCACTTTCCCCGGTGTAGCACAAGTCCAATTATTGTACATGAATTAGCGTATATTAGACTAACACACCCGAGGTGAAATGTCTCCATGGGCCAATCCATGCATGTGTGTGTCTATAATTACATAACACAAAACCACCAGAACCTCAGAACATTTCAAATGATTGGACCAGACAACATTCAGCTTGCATTCACCCATTGCCTTCAAGCATCTGACCATATCACGCTCAGAGTGCTGACTGTGACCAGGTTGCCTCAAACACGGCGTTTTGCTCATGCGGTCCACGCCTATTCTGGCGAGCCATATGCAACGAATCATCCGCGCATCGCACACAACTCAAACGATCATTGGGTCTGGTAAAACCAGGGTTGGAAAAAAAGGTGTCCAAAAGTCTCGATCAAATCACGTTATCCAGTTACAGCGCACTAGGTGGGACAAGCGGTGGTTCGAATCCCACCACCAACGTATTTCCTGCATGTCTACCCCCCATCTTCACCTGTTTCCACTAACCCTAATAAATAAAACTTGGAAAAAACAGCCTGAATGGGCTGGAAAAAAAAACATTTATAGGGGAAAATACAATAGATGTAGTTAGGCAGCCATCTGCTGGCGATCTATAGCATATTACCATGAATACATCAATAATACTAAAAGCACTGAGAGATTGCAAACCTGTGCCATAGTGGTACAAAAAAAAAAATAGTACTTTTAGTGCTAGCAGTATGTGTGGCAACCCGTTATCAATGAAAGTGCTCCGATTGACGGCACCTGTGAACATGCACAAGCCAAATACATTCCCCAGTGGCCGTTGCCACCCGGAAGTCTTGTCACGTGACTGTGGTAAGCGCCCAGCGATCTATTAGTAATTTGGTGATTAATTATGATTATGTTACTTATAGGCTACAGAAATGCACCAAAATGTAATCACATCTTCCGTTTGTCATTTCCAACAACTCTGTAAAATTTCATCCAGATCCATGCACAACTTTTTCAGTTATCTTGGGGACAAGGATTTTTAGGTAATAAGATTATTAAATGGACAATGTTATGCAGGTATCACTCTCTGCCTATTGGTCTAACTGTGATGATACCTGCCGCCGCCAAGCTGCGATGTCACCACGCAAGGTCTCTATTGTAGTAGTAGCATATGGCCCATATGCAGTGGCGGACAGGCTACAGGGCACGCCGGGCATTTTCCTGGTGGGCCGAGGCCCCTAGAGGGCCGACGATGTTACATTTTCTTTTCATTTCTAGTGGTAAAAATCAAACCCGCGGCGGCCCACTATTTCCGGTAGGCGCTATGTGTGGCCCCTCTTGTGGTCACTTGGGCCCACTGCACCCTGGGAGGAGGGTACAAGTCTTTACACTAAAACATAACACAATCTAAGAAGTGATTATTTAATACGTTCTAAAAATATTCTGAGTTTATTTCAGAGCCTGACAGCCTGTATTTAAGTAGGTGATTGAATCCAATAAACAATTGAACGTTGAGTCAGTTTTTGAGTAAAAGTGTGCACCTTTTCCCCTTGGCCATTTATAAGACATAAGTTACGTCAATTTCATGTCAGATGTGCTTCGCTAATCATAGGGGCCCGTCCAAGTCAGAAATGTCCGGGCTGATTTCTCCTCCCAGTCCAGGCCTGCCCATTTGAGTGAACACACACAAGATGCAAGAAGTGACTGACATCTAGGCTAGCCAATAAACATATGACCAGTATCAGGGGAGCATGCTGACACTCTGTAGTTTAGAAATTGAAGTATTAAGTTGTATTTTGTGCCCCGTCAGCAGTGTTAGCCGCATCAAAGCAGCTTGGCTGACACATTTATCACTGCCAGCAACACACATTCAGAGGCATGCTAGAACGACATAACCGCTCACTCTCTCTCTTTCTCTCTCTCCCTCTCTCACACTCTCTCTCTCCATCTCTCACTACATCTCTCTCTCTCTCTCTCACCCTCTCTCACTCCCTCTCTCTGTCCTATTTTCTGTCTTTTGCTGTATATTATGGTTCCCACAGGTACGTTCAATGCTTGCTCTTTGGGTTCCACTAACGTGCGTGTATCTATCTAAGTGTGCACACACAATTATACTTATATGAGTGGGGAAAAAATTGACAAAATGCAACATTATGGGCATTTTTGCATGATTCAATAAAAATGAGAAAAATGTTTTTTGTTTTTTTTTCATGATTATTTTAATTTAAAGTTTTAAGAGAGACACTTGAGTTTGAGATTTGATCTGGCCAGAAGCCCAGATCTTATGTAGTGTGGCATTTAAGTTATTTTCTTAAAGTAGTCTAATTTCCATTAAAAGGGCTTCAATTCTATGCAACAATGGTGGCTTTCCCGTTTGTAACAAGCAACATCTGAAACAACAACAACACACAAATAGTGGTAAACAGCAGCAGCTCACTTAAACTACAACACATTTATAGTGCATCTGTTGAGGTAAAGAACAGCATCTCAGATAGATAAAACCTGGCAATTGCTTTTTTTTTTTTTCCAGAATTCCTACCATTTCGAATCATCAACTGCACCTAATTAAGAAATTACCATAGACTGTATATGAAAATGGACACCACTTTAGTTTTGATGTTCGTGCCTACTTCCGGGTTGGTATGGGGGGAGCCTAGTCTCAGAAAACCAAGCCCTATGGGAATTCCAATACAAATATTCCAATTTGAGCAGCCTGTTTTAACCTATTTAAAGATTGTTTCTAATTGATGTTTTAATGTATATTGTCGGGATAATTAACAGTTAATTGTGTGAGGGGGGGTCATAATTTCACAAACGCAGCAGATTTGGCGTTAATATTTTTTTATTTCAGCTCCCGCAGGATCCCACTAATTCTGACTCCGTCGTTGGCACCCCTAGCGGACAGTACCATCGGAAGAAGTCGCGTGTGGGGTGTCTCTCTCACTCACTTACCGTAGAGCTCTCTCTACCTCTCCTTGTTCCGGATATACGGGTACTTTCAGCAATGGCACCGCACGGTCGGAGGCTTCAACCCGGCTAGGATGAAAGCAATAGGATGACGTCACGGACGCTGCGTCAACTTATATACAGTCTATGGAAATTACACATGACGTTATGACAGTAACATGTTAACTTTTTTTCGGGGAAGGGGGGGGGGGGGGTATGTGCCCCTGTTTGTGAATTTCCTACAGGTTTTCATGGAGAATTGTCCTTCGAGGCCACGGTGTGACCCATACATAAATTATTATAATAGACTTTGCTTTGTTTTGGGAGAGGGCGGGGACACAATCCGCTGCCTTGGACACACACACGGTAACACACCGGCACACACAGCAATAAAGTGCTGGCACCGGTTGTAATTTGTGGAGGATTTACACGTGGCGGTGAACGTTACGGCCTATGAATGATCACAAGCTTTCTGGCAACATCAATCATCTCCGCTCTATTCTATCATTTACACAACACGTGCGCGTGCACACAAACACACACACACACACGCACACACACACACAAAGACTGTACAATTAATACTCCACAACTAAACACTGCATATATGCATAAATTAACACAAATACACACACTAACAAATTGCACTTTTACACGTTATACACACACACACAAACACATGCACACAAACACACACACACACAAACACACATACTGTACAGACAAAAACTGCATATAAAAATACATAAATTGTGCTGCCTAGTAGCTCAGTCGGTTAGGCAGTGCACTGAAAAGCGCAGTGAGTCGGTGGTTCGAATCCCACCACCGACGTATTTCCCGCATGTCTATGCCCCATCGTCACCTGTTTCCACTAACCCTAATAAATAAAGCTTGGGGGAAAAAAACAGCCTGAATGGGCTGGACAAAACATTTAAAAAAAAAACATACATAAATTAACAGACACAAACAAACACACTGCACTTTACAGAACAAAATATAGACCAGCGCAGCAACTAGAAATTATTTTATTTTATTATTTTAATAGTTTGGTGAAACGATGAGTCGACCAATCGGTTGGATATTTCTTCTTTAAAAAAAATCCAAAAATTCACAGTCAGCAACAGCTACAAGAAATAGAGGTTGTCAACTGGAAATGTAGTAAATTTTGTTTCGTCTTAACCAACAATATATAAACAATCCCAAACATGTGCTACTTAACCTGCTCCAGTCAGTGCCTTTGGCCAAATCACTGGCTTCGAATTTGGAGTTGGCCCCCGGGCGCTGCACCGCGGCTGCCCACCGCTCCCCGAGGCTGGGTTAGACGCGAAGGAAGAATTTCTCTGTACATGTACATATGTCCATTCAAAAGTTTGTATTTTGAGAAATGATTGAATGATGTCGAAATCAAGTGGACCAATTGCATAAAACTGATTATTAAATTAGTTGCCGATTAATTTTATAATCGATTTCTCACCAATTAGTCGATTAATCATTGCAGCTCTAATTAGGGCTGTAGGGTTTTGCCAAAAAATAAAATCCAGATTTGTGTCTTTGAAATCTCGATTTTCGATTTCTTGAAGGAAAAAGTACAAAATATATCAAACTTTGCGAATGGTGTCCATTTTTGTAATTAAGTAGAGACACCTCACCCTTTGGCTTAGGATTAATACAATTACAAATTTATATACCTTGGATTTGCCCATATAACTTGAAGCCAGACCAGCAAAATCATTATTATCAATGTTAAAAAGGAAAAATCCTCTGAAGGAAAAAATACGATTTCAAATCGATTTTGCACAGCCCTAGCTGTAATATACACAAACACTGTACACAACTAAACAATCCAAATATAGACATTCAGTGAAGTTTGGCAACACTTTGAGTCTTTGACCATATTATAATGTATATATTATAATCTATAAATTCAGTTCTGATTGAATTGCTATCTGTCTCTATACTGTATTTTAGTTTATACAACACGAATGATTTGTGCATATCATTTTTTTTTTTCGGTGAGCAAGCTAAATGATTGAATTAAATCAGTGAGGTGGCAATTTAAAAGCTGCAAATATTTTATCTTAATCAATCTTCTTCTTCTTCTTCTTGGTATTCAGCAATAAAAATAATCACTAACACAGTTACCTGTGCCCTAACACCCCCACTAACGTGTCTTGGAATACAAAAAATAAAATAGACATTATTGATTTCAAAGTTGGACACTGGCGGACACAGACGACAAGCAAGGCGATGTCTACATAATCAATGCAGAATATTTTTTGTCGCGTTTCCTAATGTGTACCAAAACAAGTGCCGTCTGCCACAAATTGGGTAAACAGCTTGCCTTCGCAGGTGTTCGTATTTGGCCAAATTAGCAAGCACCCAGAAGGAAAAAAAGACTTGCCGATTGTGGAACACGCCCATAATGTCTCTAGAACAGACAGAACAGGGACACGATTAACTCTTTTAGACCCGCAGACTTCCACAGGCGTCCTACAGATATCACATGTTTACTGGCAAAGACGTCAAGAGACCGCCTTACATGTATATATGTACTCCTGTACTCCCTCCACGGACATCCGGGTGAAACATAGTGGTGCTGCTAAGCCTGTCTGGTACAACAATCTTCTCATTGTCACAAGTGGCACTCTTGCGCCACTTACTATATCCTGGGATTTGCGGCTAGAGGGCGCTATGCCCTTAAGGCGCTGGGCGCCAGTCCCAGGAGGAGTCACGAGGAAGAAATGCTAATGCTAACGACTAGCACCTGTGGCTCCTAATATTTAACCAGCAGGCTCCGTCGGTTCTGCCTGCTGGCATTTTCTTGGATCCCGAGGCTGAGTATCACCTTTAAGACTAAGACACCTTTTCCACTCCCGACTGTTGTGCGTAGCTCTCTCTAGCAGCGGACCATTACCTGCGGCTCAAAACACTCCGTAGTCCCTTCTCCAATACTTTATTGGATCAGGGCCAGCTACCAATGATTATCACACTCGTCGAGTTGTGGCCGTCTCGAGCTATTACTACTCGTACGAATTCCATCTGTGTATATGAGGCTAGCTGGTCCGCACAGAGTTGCATCTACGGTTCGTCTGCGTAGAGCTAAATTATTTTTCGTGAGTCCAATTCCTACTCACGTTATTCGGCCAGTATCTCTGGCGTACAGTGAGAGTTCCACAACACTCTCCTTGGGCTTAATGCCCAGTAGGCATTGTATCCAGTACCACCAAGCACGCACCTTTAACATGCATCCATACATCCACACTTCCATATTGCATGTTCAATGGTAGTTGTAAACAACTACCAGCAGGACCCGTAACACTCATATATCATGTGGGAATGTTTAATGGCTCTGTGCCGTCTGTCCCAGAATAAAATTAATTCATTCATTCATTTGTTTTAAAATGTAGAGAATTGTCACAATGTGTCCTAGAAAGTAGAGATCCTTCTCATTTGTGGGAAATAGGGTGGATTGCTCGAAAGTCGCCACTGCCTAATGTGGGACACCTAAGCTCCAGTGGCACTGGCGCCACCCTAAACTAATGCATGTCAGCGAAACTATTGTAAACGCAAACAATGATAATGCGTCTAAGATTAAGTTCGACTGATCAACACTACATTTCACTGTACTACATTAAGTAACTAACTGTCCCACTGTCCCACGTTAGGAGTGTGCAAAAAAAAACTACGAACCACCTTGTTCAAAAATATTGCCGGACCTTCAAACATCAGTGTACATTTTTTTTTTACTGATAAAATGGTTAGCGCTGAAAGAGTTGATTGGTTTGAAATCAAAATTGGATGATCATTAAGAAAAAAAAGATATAAATTTGCGTGTAATTACGCTATTTTTACAGAATACACTTGTTCTCGTTAATTTAGCAGGCTTGAGGATACGTTCAATACATTTAAATTCAATTTTCATTTATTACCTGCGCCGTAGTGATACAAAAACATAGTCCTGTTAGTGCTAGCAGTAGGTGTGGCAACCCATTATCAATGCAAGTAGCGCGATTGTTATTGACGCCACTGGCGAACATGCCAACTACATTTCCCAGCGGCCCGTGAACCCGGAAGTCTAGTTACGTGACCGCACAGCAATCCATCAGTGAGTTGGTGATGAAGTATGATTAGGCTACAGAACTGCTCCAACGTTTAATCACCTCTTGCTTTTGTCATTTCCAACAACTCTGCAAAATTTCATCCAGATCCGTGCACAACTTTTTCAGTTATCGAGGGGACAAACTGACGCGGCTACTAAAAACACAACCTGCTACGCGGCTACACCCCAGCACAGGTAAAAATCAAGAGGAATCTAAAGATCTGGATTTTATAGTTTACTCATAATGCCACAGACCTGGTTGGACGGCAGATGGTTTGTCAGTTATTATTGCAGTATGATGAATCCTGCCATTAACTGTCCACCCCTGATTAAAGCTGCTGGCAGTACACAGCCCTGCACTAACTCTGTTCTAAGGAGGACTTGAAGGAGCCGCTCAGAGATTTATTCTCTGCTCCGACTCCCAGGGCACCTTGCCCACATAACTCCAGGGCATCCTGCCCGCAGAGCTCCAGGATATGTTGGCCAGGCACGGCGCTCGGGTTGCATTGGTCAAAAGCATTTTGTAGTGCTAAGTGGACTGACGCGGGGTGCTTTCACACCAGGGGGCGTAGGATCGACGCCCGGGCCCTGCTTGTGTTTGCAGAAGGCCTTGTAGTTCAACCCCAGGCTGGCGGCTCGGTGCCGGTGCGTGGCCATATTTGGACCTGGATACATCACTTTCCAAGAAAATATTATTATTTAGCTCAATTATGCACACAAGAAACTAGAAGCACTCAGTGATTGCAAACCTGTGCCGTAGCTAGTACTTTTAGTGCTAGCAGTATGTGTGGCAACCCATTATCAAGGCAAGTGCTCGAGTAGTGCGATTGCGATTGACCCATAGACTGTATTCCCAACGGCGAACATACCAACTACATTTCCCAGCGGCCCCAGTGAACTGGAAGTCTGGTCACATGACCGTGGTAAATGCCCAGCGATCTATCGGTAAGTTGGTGGATTGAGTATGATTATGTTACTTATAGGCTACAGAAATGCACCAAAATGTAATCAATTCTTCCGTGTGTCCGGAAAATGTCATCCAGTTCCGTGCACAACTTTTTCAGTTATCTTGGGGACAGACAAACCAACCAACCCTACCAAAAACAGAACCTGCTTCGCAGCGCAAACACCGGTGGTAATGATTAGAGCAACTGTGTTAATGTTGATAATTATTGCATCAATGCGAAATGTTGAGTACAAATAAATATACTAATGTTATAATAATATAATGACATGATCATTTTCCTCTTTTTCGTGTGATTTTTTGGGTGCAAGTATCATTTGTCCATTTTATTGGCACCATTAGTGTGAAGGTGGACTAGCCTGGCGAGCCAGAACCAATGAATCGTCCACACATCGCACACGATTAGAACAATCATTGGGTCAGGTAAAACCAGGGTCGAAAAACGAGTCGAAAAAGTGCTGGCACAAGCGGCGTGGAGTCATGGCAACAAAACTCTGCCCACGCCTTGCGTCATCTATACCAAACTCCGCCCACGTCCGCGCTGATTGGTCGCACCCATGGGGACCGATGGCTTGCCCGATTTTCCCAGACCTAATGCAACGTCTAGCGATGTGCGATGCGTGGACGGTGCGTTGGTTCTAGCTCGCCATGCTAAAGGGGGACGAGAGAGTGGGAGCTGCAGCATAATTATGCGGTGAGGCGAAGCAACCTCACGACAGGTGTGTGCGATGCGAGTCAAAGTCACAGGCACAAGACTGTATGGGGCTGGAAGAAGCAGTCTAACAGACTGTGCCACTGAGCCAGCTCCAATTTTTGCTCTTAGTGGAGTGGCCTGATGCGAGATGTATTCACATTACTTATTATTGTCTAAAAGTCACCTTTTCCAACCCCACGGGATGATTCCCGGCCCCTTAAACGGTCCCTGGGTTTAAAAAGGTTGCGGACTACTGGCATAGAGCCCGGACCCGGAGCATGGCTACAACGCATTTAGCAAATTGACTGGACTCAGGGGGTGGGGGCAGGGGTTTGTTTACAGGATGGCACAATTTGGGCATTCGTCCGCGTAACCTAAAACGACAGACACAATGGAAAAGTTCTGGAGTGACATGGTGTGTGTGAACGCCGGCTTGTTTCATTCCACCGCGGGCTGTTCGCTGTCTTTCTTATTTATTTATTTATTTTACAGTTTATTGAACGACCCAATCATCTCTCTGTGTGCCAAAGGTTAGGGGTGTAAATCACATCTTTCATGGCGATACAATTCAGTATGGTTTTCCTGACCCAACGATTCATTTTTTTTTCTATATGAAAAGAGAATTCACCACGATACGATTTGATTCGATGCGATTCTTCGATGCGGTTTTTTATTTAACCTGACAGGGGAGTGGAATTACGTCCAGGGACTCCAGGAGCAAATGGATAAAAATGGACCAGAAAAAAGATTGATACTCTTGCGGACGTATCGATAGATCGATACAAAATCGATATTATTTACACCCCTACCAAGGGTCTTCCAAACATGCACCTTATGGTAGTAGGGCATGTTGTTTTGTTAGCATGGTCATACTAATATTAAATATCTGACATAATATCTCTGTGCAGCTCTGAAACTGCATATTATTATTATCACCTGCAAACAGTCTTACTGTTACAGTTACTGAGAAACGGCCATATATTCTTGATTCATACACTCGCATATTGAGAAAGTATAAAATGTCCACCCTGTACAAATTCAATATTTTCTAAAATTGTGTTACATTTCATCATTTGGAAATCTGCACATAGTGTGAATCACACAAACACACACACACAGCCTTTTTTTATTCATCTTTCATTATTCATCATCAAGTACAAATTTTACAAATCTTGTTTTGTCTTGTTCTCATAGACCCTTTATGCTTAACATTTAATCTGAACATTAGTGCTTGGTTTTGTACTCACCAACTGGTCACACAAATTACTGTATCAAAGGTTTTATTCCAATATGGTTCAAGAGTTCTTAACCAGGCCATCTGTGTGGAATATTTGGGGCAAACAATATCCACAAAATGTCATGTTTGAGTATATCCTTCATAGTGCCACCACATCCTCTAGCTAAATACATCTCTTATATATGTTGTAGTGATTGTGCGACAGGCACTTGATTTAGTCTAAATTGGTTTGTTCGAAGTATTTCTTGAGTATTAGTAATATTAGACATGCCCACAGCCAAAGAAACTGTTCATAAAGAATTTAGACATCTCCATTGCTGCACTATAAGTATGTAACTTATAGTCAACATTAGATGAATGAATGAATGAATGAATGTTTATTTATTTGAACATGTCAAACGACAACCAAGGAGACAATTCAATGCAAAACAATAAGAAAAATACATAAAGCAAATCAGACCAGCAAGGTTGTGGGTCAAAATCAAAATAAGATGAACAAAGTAAAATCTCCAACTCAAAAGTCTGAACATGTTTAAAAGGGGCAGGACGAAGCCAAGATTTATTTTTCCTACCCCTACCTAGGCGGCGGCGCTGCACATTTGCACCTCATAATTTTAATTACTTTTTAGATTTTATATACATCACATTTTAACTATATACACAATAGGAAATAAACAGAATATACCTTAAGGAATAAATAGAATATTATCTAATCATCAGATATGGGCAGAGCAGCCATAAAAATGACTTAAGTAAAAGTATTGTTACCTCAGCAAAATATTACTCAAGTAAAAGTAAAAAGCAGTCATCCAAATAGTTACTCAAGTAAAAGTAAAAAGTACTTCACAAAAGTTACTTAAGTAGTGAAAGTACTGAGTAACTTTTCGTGAAAAAAAAAAAAGATAAATGAGGACAAATTCTCTTTTCAAAAGATACAAAAAGATAGAGAGACCAATAGAACACCCTAGAGGGGGAGGGAGAGAGAGTGAGAACGCCAGAGAGAGCGCCCGAGACCGAGAGAGACAGAGCGAGAGAGAGCACCCCAGAGGGAGAGAGAGAGGGAGAGATGATGTCAACATATGTGCCAACAGTTCCCAACACGTATCTCTAAAGGCCAAGTTAATGTAACAAGTGGCGAATTGCTGACATCTCAGTAGAAAAGTATTTTTTTTCACCTGAAATTTACTTGAGTAAAAGTAGAAAGTAACTTGTGAAAAATATACTCCAAAAGTACACAAAAAAATTGTAGCAGAGTAAATGTAATCCGTTACTGTTTGATTTTTCTGCTACTTTATTAAAATCAAATTCTGGAGCTACAATTACAGCATATTAATGATGACTTGATTTGGAGTTGACTTGACTTGCCCAAGAAGGACTTGAGACTTGAGACTTGAAAGAGGGACTTGGTCGCATCTCTGCAAAAGGGTATGGCTGAGGAATGTTTTCATAATGGGCGGTGGTGTATTTTCTGCTTACAGATATCTATAATATATTGGTTGGCATTTTGGAGCATGGACCCCTGCTCTAGCCTGACCTGATGGCATCTGCCCTTTAACATTTACAAATTAATTTTAAATACCTTCCGCCAGCCACTATCAGTAATAACGCTACAACAAGACAACTTGTCATTTCCAAATGTCAAGGCTACTGAAAAGTGGCACAACGCACAAACACGTACCGCACACACACACACACACACACACACACACACACACGACCAACCTGTGCATGCATACACAATGGGCAGGATGCCGATCTCAAGCCGAGTGTGTGTAAGCGTTGTCACTCTGCGTTGTGTTTAAAGTTTGTGAACCCCAAAGGGCAGATGACAGAAGAGGTCAACATTTGTTGCCTGTTAGTAACAGGATGTGCCTCCTAACAGCACCCAGGCAAAAGCCGTATCCACTAGGGCTGCAACTATCGAATATTTTAGTAATCGATTATTCTAACAACAGGTTTCGATTCGAATCGATTATTTGGAAGAAAATGTTTTTTTCAGAGTTAAGTAGCAATCATGAATATACAAAAGAAAATAAGACATTTCACTGAATAATGGATGTCCACGTAATGTACTCGTTCATTAACAAACACTTTTATTTCACCTTTTTGCTCACAAGAAACAGTAAAATCTTTGTGCAAAATAGTTTTCTTATTTTATATTGAAACACTATCAATTTCTATTTTATAATAATAATATAAAAATATTTATAATATCTTATAATAACATACATCATGTATGAATATAATTGTTACTACTCTAACATCAAACATTAGATAAAACAACATTAGATACATCAATGATTCAACACTCGTAGTTGATTGGTTTGTGAACAACATCATGTTACCAGTGGCATGTTTTTAGCATTGAAGCCAAGCATGGAAGCGGAGTTACCAAGTCGTGCTCGTCCACGGACCCTGGAAGGTGGAGCGGAGGGAGCAGAGCGCCCACGCCGCCCAGGGTCCGTGGACGAGCGGAGCCCCCGCTGTCCAGCCGTCCGTAAGCTGTGTATTCTCAGACCATGTTCTTACTGCAGCTCGGCTGCAGTGAACGGAATGCTTGCTGCCGTTTGTCCGATCCCGATCGGCTAATATAAAGAAGACGTTTAATCGAGGCATTAGAGCTGCACGATAAATCGATTTGAAATCGAAATCGGATTTATTTGTTCGGACGATGGCAAATGGAGTCAAATCGATTTTACCATCACCCAGCGTATTTACGGTAGCGCCTCGTGTTTTCCCCTCGGACACGCCCCCCTTCTTCATACACACGTTCCTCCTCGCTGGAGAGGCACGTCGCTGCAGGCTGCACTTTAAATCTAACGTGTGGAATTGGTTCGGCTTTGCAACTAGTCGGTTACACCGCGCTATTGTGTTCCAGTGCTACAGCGCTAAAGGATAGTAGCACTACGAATATTTTCCAACACCTAGAAAACGGACCTCCAGCGGAACAGTGTGTTGTTATGCTAGCGGCTAAAGATGGCTGGGCGGTCTGTCGCTACAAAACGGATAAAGATTACGGGTGTTTCAACATCGCAATAGACACGGCTTCGGATTTAAAAACGTTGAAGGCGCGTGTTGTGCAATACCCGCCACCGAGCCGCAAATATTATATAATATAACGATTTGCCACGTCTTTAACGTTACATTACTCAAGACACCGCGTTGCATCGGGATGTGCTGCTATGGTCCGCAACGTCGATATATGGACCAGCCGAACAATTGAGCCGTACGAGTTTAACCCTGTATTTTATTTCAGGGCATGGGAGTTTAAACAGTGCGGTCTGCGATCCCCCATGCCGCCCGCGGCGAGGAGTTCGCTAGGGAACGTTAAAAGTTGCACTCACAATACACCTACAATGTTGCACTGCATTTTAAGAAGAAACAAATGCTGATCTGTGATGTGAACTTATCCATTCATATTTTAAACGAATGCTTGTTTTACATTTTGTACTATAATATATTTCAATCGTAGTTTAACTGTGTCTGCACGTCTACAAGGGAGAGTAGAGCACAGTGCCCCCTGCCGGTAATTTATGATCATTGCAGGACGTATCTTACTAGAAACAAGCGTTCATATATATATATATATATATATATATATATATATATATAAAATATATATATATATATATATATATATATATATATATATATATATATATATATATATATATATATTACAAAATAATAATAAATCGAAATTGAATCTAAAATCGTAATTT
>OMKY01011543.1:1189-13171 GCA_900302395.1 Bregmaceros cantori
CTCTGCTCTCCCGATCATGACTCAAGAGCTCATCTAGTGGAAAAGTATACCATTCTTCAAAAGTAAATGCAGATCTAAATAGTGGTGTATTAACGGAAGTTCCGACGTTCGCCTATTGGCCAAAGCCGACCTCGTTCCGACTCGGAAATTCGGAATCCTGCGGGATTTGCGGGCGGGCGCGGGACAAATTATTTTATTTGCGGGCGGGAGCGGGACTAAAATTACAATTTTTTGCGGGACGCGGGCGGGCGCGGGACTAAACACTGCGGGAGCGGGCAGGCGCGGGACGGGCGCAGGTCTCTACCGCACGGAACACTCTCCTAGTTTGTATCTGCACATGACACACAGGTTAGCTCCATGGTAGGCGGTGTCTTGGGAACATTTGAAAGCCTCCTCGATCCTTTCCAAGATGGCGCGCGGGACACTCGCACTCAGTTTGTATCTGCGCATGACACACAGGTCATATTCCTGTGTCGTGGGAAAAGCCATACCGCCGCACACGGGGATTTTTCCGACCGTTGTTTACTTTTTTACAAATCCCTCATGTACCACCATGGAAAACAAATAAAACACAGATTTCATATGATGCCGCATTTAAGTTGAAGGCCGTCCAACTGGCAGTGAAGAGCAAAGAAGGAATAGAGCCGTAGCACGGGACATCAACGCCATGTTGAACTTGGTGCGATGAGAGGCATACAGAGACATTTCCACAGAACCACTACCAGAACCGGTAATCCGGTATGAAAGCTTTTTTGACATTTCCACTCCGACACTGAGGGAGAGGAAAACAAGCAACATTGTTTTCGGGCTCGGTTTGGAAACGGATCAGTTCAGTTCTGTTCATTTAAGATAAGTACTAATTTCAGTAGGTGGCCACGGCTTTTAGGCCCGTGCGGCTTATATAAATGCTTTTCCACGGTTTCTTAAAAATGACGGGGGTGTGGCTTTTAGAGAGGTGCGCTCAAGTCACGGTAATTATACTTTTATGAATATATATTTTTATATTTTCATTACATGCATTGCATTAAATATATCTAAATACATCCAAGTATCAAATAAGATTAACAACACAACCAGCAAAACACTTAAAAAATAATCCGACAAATTTATCAAATTTGTATTGTTGTTGTTTTTTTTTGCAAAGCCCTACCATGAGCCACTAGACATTGAACACACTTTAGACACCCTTACACAGTCTGAATGTGGTTCTAAGATGATGTGATTATACGGATGTACATTACAGAACAGGAAGCAACATTTTAGAAGGGTGGGCCAGTGGCCAGTCCAGTTCACATGCATTTTATTTAAACCTCTGGATTAAGCAGCAAGAGACCCTTGATTAGAACCATTTTCTGCAGCGTAAATGCAGCGAAGTGCGAAAAAGTGCTGAGAATAATTGTTTTTATTCACTGAGGATAAAAATGTTTCTCCTATAGACGAGTTTGGGGGTACTACCAGTTAAATTTGTACTCAGAACGTACTTCCGATGTGTTTTAGACTATCTTTCAACATGCCTATTTGGTAGGAACACACACCTACTAGGTTATTTAAAACGGATGGTAGTAACTTGTGGTGTGCTATTCCACACCCAAATGCTCTCGTGCAGATCTGTGACCGACAGACGCATGATTTAATAATCAGTGCAACCCGTTCCATTTTCCCATGCTTTTTTGAATATAACATATAATGTTTAACAAAACAAAGAAACGCACAAGCAAGACAGCTATAACATACACACACACACACAAATACGGTAAGTGCGGCGATGCACTTAAAGGTAGCAGCGTGCATGTTTTTTTTTTGTTTTTTTAAAAGACAGGAGACAAGAAACTGCGATTAAAACCGCACCCCTCGCGGTCTAATAACCGCAAGGGGGCGCACCGCGGTTAACCTACTTTTGCGGTTTATCGTTCAGCCTTACCGCCCATTCTTTCGCGCGTGAACCCGTCTATACATTGTTTCACTTACAGTGAGCAGCAAACATGACAGCACATGTACACGAGTGCTGGAAATATTCTGTTTTTCAATTTTATTGTGCATTCCTTGGTATATAAAAAAACGGGTGCAAGCCTGCGTTCCGACAGCTCTGCGCGCCGACATGAATTTTACAGTATCATTTTCTGTGATGTAAAATGTGAATCCAAAAAAGGATCCACTTATTTTGTTAGGGTCCCTCCAAAACCCGAACCGTAACCCCTAATCCTAAACCTACCCATAGCCCTAAATTTAACCCCTAACCCTAACCATAGCCCTAAATTTAACCCTAATCTTAACAAAATAATCCAATCGTTTTAACTCTTGGTATGCTACGGTCGTGACTAGATTTCTTGGTAATCCACAATTACCAAATTACCATTTGGCACAGTGCAGCATAAATGTTGCTGACAAGTTACTTCCACAGTTACTTCAAAAAAGTACTTATTACTTGTTACTTTCTTTTAAAAGTAACTACGTTAGATATTCAGTCAAACCATCTTGAAAAAATAAACAACTAGCTTTACCAATACAGTACACTTTAATGGAAGTGGGTCATAATGAATACACTGCAAAACACTATAAACACATGTCATTTGACTTTGACTGCCTATGTTTTTTTTCAAATTGTTTTTGCAAATTATGGAGCGAATATGCAGCGTTTTAAGAGTAATGAGAATCCTGCACATTAGGTGCGTGAGGGGCGTGCTGCGGCAGAGTGGTTATAGAGCTCGTTCCCCAGACCACAGGTCGAGCAGCACCGTGGGTTCGCATATCCTCTCCGGCTTTTCTCCAAATGTTCCCCCTTCACTCTTCATCACAGATTCCGATTGAATCATGTCACTATCTCTCAATAAAGAATGTAAAACGGTGCTTGCGCCCGAAACATGACAAAAAAAGTGAAATATAAATGTCAGCATGGAGAAGTACACTCTGGACAATGTTTCTGCCAAAGCTATTATGCTCATTATACTCTCGCCGTTTGTTTACATCCAGTACGGCGTTTGTTCAACCATCGATTTAACCTGACAGGGACGGAAATGAGACAGAAACGGAAAATGTATTGCATGAGGGGGAAGAACAGAATAGAGGAGTGAGGTTCTGAGCTGTATCCCAGTGCCGAGCAAGCTGGAACGTGTGTGCAGCAAAGACCTCCATTATTTTCTCTGCAGCTGTCCAAGCTAAGATAAATAATGAAATATGCCACTTATATAGGTGGATAACTATGCAAAATAAATTGTATTTCTTTAATGAAGGAAATGTGATACATGAATCAGTTCCCAACCACGTTAATATTTTTGCCATATAGTTTACTAAGTCAAATAGCTCATGATTATGGTGGATTATTTGTTTAGTTTTCATTTGAAGGCATACAGGGCGCCTCACTATGCATGAAAGCTTTGGAGTCGTCTCAACCGAGACGTCTTGAGGACAGCCTTGTTGTAGATAGATAGATCACCCGGCAGGCAGAGAGAAAAAGATACCACACCAGTCTGCCCAATCACGACCAGGAATGTTTCATTAGGGGCATTTATCAAACAGCGTCCATGCGAGGCAATCACAATCTTTCAATGAATTGATACTAATTGCTGCCGCTAGTTGGCGCTGTGGCGCCGGGGCCGCCTGTGGGCGGGGCTTCCACCGGATGTGGGGGGTCCGAGAACGTCCGTTCGCTTTCTCCCTCTTCGGCATTCCTAGAGATAGGACGTGTCTGAGTGTGTGTGCGTGAGCTAGGCCTGCCACTATCAATTGGAATAAAGTCCATGTCTTTGGAAAAAACTGGCTGCACACAAAAGGTAGAAGTGACGATGTGTTGTCTGTGAACGAGTCGATGCATGTAACATATATACATAATACAACATACGAAAAAATATATTTGTTTCAAATGTGAAAATAAACAAATACCTTGAATGTTTTGCTGTATGATTAACATTCCTTTTAGAATCAGAGTGGCAGCTGCGCTTGGCTGTTAGCTATATAAATCACACCTGTGTGTATCACGCCTGGCAATTCGATTCAGTATCGATTTTCTGACCCAACGATTTGATTTTTTTTAGATACTCAAGAATTCACCACGATTCAATACGAAAATTATTACGAAATTTGAGAGAACAAGGGTAGTTTTCGTTACATGGAGAGAGAGAGCGAGAGAAAGAGTGAATGTACTACCTTCCAGACACGCACGCCATGTTTGCGTGTTTAAAGGAAGCATGGTAGGAGGCGCCAAATAGGCTTAGCGCCATCCGCAGGACGCACGTGGAATTACATCCAGGAGGAAAAAAAATCGATACTCTTGCGGCCGGTTCGATACATTGTATCGACAGCTGTTGTATCGATATATCGATACTAAATCGATATTATTTACACCCCTATTAGCTATGCTATTTAGCCGGCCTGATACCGCTGAGGCGATCGGCTGGCAATATCTGGGGTTAAGGTTAAGTATATTCCATCCATAGACTGTATATAAGTAGACGCAGTGTGAGTGATGTCATCCTATTGCTTTCATCCTAGCCGGGATGAAGCCTCCGACCGCGCGGTGCCATTGCTGAAAGTACCCGTATATCCGGAGACAAGGAGAGGTAGAGAGAGCTCTACGGTAAGTGAGAGAGAGAGACACCCCACACGGGACTTCTTCCGGTTGTACTGTCCGCTAGGGGCGGCAACAACAGAGTCAGAATGAATGGGATCCTATGGGAGCTGAAATAAAAAATATTAACGCCAAATCTGACACATTTGTGAAATTATGACCCCCCTCAGACAATGAACCGTTAATTATCAATTAGAACCGATCTTTAAATAGGTTAAAACAGGCTGCTAAGATTGGAATATTTGTATTGGAATTCCCATAGGGCTCGAATTTCAGAGACAAGGAAGAGAAGGCTCCCCCCATACCAACCCGGATGTAGGCACAGACGTCAAACCGAACGCGGTGTCCATTTTTATATACAGTCTATGATTCCATCTTTTACATCTACTCTGCGTCTACTCTGTCAGCGGTGTACGTATCTGGCGATGGCAGGCTGCAGCCCAATTTGGTCACGTTAATCTGTCAACCTGCATGTTGGGTGTTTACCTAGTCTACACGCTCACCACTCTTTAATCTTTCTGTTAGTCTTTTCCTACCACTAGCTAGAACGGGCGGGCTATGTCAATAATGTGATGTCAAAAGCTTGCATTCGTCTGTCTTGCTGTACGACCAGAGGAGTGAGTACTCAGTAAATACTCATATCTGACAGATGTAAGTGGACAATTTGTGCTTCGGCTAGATGTTAATTGGGTGTAGTGGGGTGTTTCCACTTTCAGACTGCGGTAATATTTATAATGTGCGGGCATTCCATTCATGTTCATGGGAATTACGTTATTACGGCCAGTGTTTAGTGCTAGCGTAGAGGAGAGTTTCCGTTGCTGTTGCATCTTTGATATTAATAATTATTTACATGGGCTGTGAACTCTTGCCCTGGTTATAAAAGGCGGGCAATTGGAATTGAGGCGTCCAGCGCGTGGCTTCAGGCTCCCGCTGCTGGCTCATTTAGGCACGCCAGTCACCAAGCACGCACTTCCTAACACATTTAATATTCACCGTCAAGATCAAAACATTTTACTTTGTTTATTCCATAGTGCATTCGTGAGATTTAATTTAGTGATTTTTAAATTACAATGTGGGGTGATAACTTTTTTAAAATAAGTGCAAATACATCATCAACATATCAGTTGTTTACGATTAATACAATTATTTAAAATGATGATGATGATTATGATTTTTTCCATAATCATGCAGCCCTATAATAAACATAGAGAAGACCGGGGGCGGTTGTAACAAGGGGTTAGTTTGACCACTCAGTTTGACTAATTAGGAATTAGCTGCCATGATGCCATCAATACAGTCCACGGCCACTTTGAACTCTTGACTGAGTGAAAAGCTCTATTTTTTTTTTATTCTTTTTGGAGCAAAAAAACAATTTTCAGGTAAGAAAGTTACATTTTCCATCACAATCACAACCATTTCTGCATAGTGTCCATTGTATTGTAGATACAACTGTTTCACTTACATAGGCCCAAGTAGTAGGCTCTCTGGGTTAATTTGATGTTTAGCCTTCATGCTAGGTTTGAAGGCATGGGGATGGTTGTAACAGTTCTAAGAAAGTGTTAGAGCCTACTATAGTATTTAGTGTAGCTTTGAACCACACCGTTCAAAAGTAGTTTGTTCATCAAAAATAGAGGCTACAAAAACACATTGGTTTATTCTTTATTTTATGTATTTTCTAGGATGTATATGTATTTATTTTTATTGTATGTAACCTGTACTTTTTAGTTATTTTTATTATTAGTGTTTCTGTCAAGCTTATGGTTACTTATTTATTATTGTGCTTGTATTGCTAGTGTAGATATTTTTAGCATGTATGAGTATAATCATTTCATTGTTACATCCATTACAACCCACCCCGCTATTGGGGTAGTTTGTAAGAACAGACCTCTTTGTGTTCAACAATAACTTACACAATCTTTGATGGTGTGTTAGAAGGCCAAGTGTATGCAATTTACAGCAGACAAATATGGGTACCACATGCATGTTACATTTTGCGATCTACACCAGCAACAACCACTTACACTTGCTCAAACAAAAACTGTTACTGTACAACCATCCCCAGTCTCCCCTACGTGTACATTGTAATTTCTGTATTTCAACAATCATTTTATTCGCATTTGTTTCCATGTATGTACTTAATATGGTCTATGGGCACGGAAGAACGCACGCCCACTTTCCCTCAAGATGTCATGCAACGTACCTTGACAGTCGACGGCGATGAATATGACAGAAATTATGCCCAGGGTCCTCCAGGTCTGGCGGCAAAGATCCATTATAGCACGATGGTCGATATCCGACAGGTTGTGCGCGGTCGCACCTCGACGCTTTCACTGCCGATCCGTGTAATCCAAGTCAACCATGGCGACGTTTAAAACAACACGTGTGTGCCGAACTTGCCAGGGCGCAGTCCGTCGATATCACTTCCATATGGACGGACATCCGTCTCGCAAACACACGTTTTGGGACATTTCCCGAGATGCTAGCGATCAACGTCATCGGTACAACATGTAGTGGAAACATAAAACGAAAAAGGTGCCCGGAATAGTACCTCGAAACATCAGAAGCGAATCGGGTCCGAGATTAAAACGCGTAAAAGTTGTGCGTAAAGCGCACGTGACGGTTTGACGGGTGCTGCTAAACGGGAACCGTCGAAGGTGATGCAACAGTGAAAAAAACGATCTGACGGCGTCACATCTTCAAGTACTTCCAGCGAATGGCGATCAAAGCGATGGGGGGGAAACCCTCGTGTTGGACGGCGTCTCCCGCGCACAATCCCCCGGCGCGTTAAACTCGTCACGCGTCATTTTGCATCCGCCGGTAAAGCCACGCGTGCGCGTGCAGCAGGGATTGACCCCGTGAGCCTTCGAACGGGATCACTGGATAAAACAATACGGCGACTGTAAATGACTCAGTCCGTGTAACCAGGAATAAGTGCGTGCATTGATTGGTTCTTCTTCTCCATAATCAGGCTTGAGAAGGTTGATTTCTAAAAATAATACCTTACAGGTACTCATTAGAAATTGTAATCAGTAACGCAATCCCACTACTGGGACATTTTAAAAGACAAACAAGGCATTACATTCTATTACTTTTAGATTAGTTTCAAATACGACCCTCGAATGAAGTGTTTCATAACACTTTCAAAATGGTTGATTGTTGATACAGAAAGAGAAAGAATAGACTGTACATACTGTATGGTCAGGTCGATAATCAAAGTGGAAAATGGTGTGATGAAGTCAAAAGAGTTGGGTGATCCGGACCATAACAATGAAAAAATGGGATGATAGTGGTGAAGAATGATAGCAGGACAGTGGTGTAAAATGATGTAATGGAACTAAATGAAAAGACAAATCCATTCATTTTAATTCAGGACAGAAGCACAGTGTCAGATATTGCAATCAGTGAAAAGATGGAAGGACATTACAAGCTTAGTGGCATCGTAACATTTCATCGCACTAGTGTGTATATGGTGAACGAACAATTTTGTTTTATTGTTGTTTTATTGTTTATTTTGATATGGACATTATAATTTACATTGGGCAAACCAGATGCCTTGATTTAAGTGTTTAACCACAAGTGCTAACATTCAACACAGCATTTAAAGGCAGATATGGGCAGAGAAGCTATAAAAATTAGTTAAGTAAAAGTATTGTTAGCTCAGCAAATTATTATATTACTCAAGTAAAAGTAGAAAGTAGTCATCCAAATAGTTACTCAAGTAAAAGTAAAAAAGTACTCCACAAAAAAGTTACTTAAGTATCGAAAGTAATTTTCAGTAAAAAAAATTGAATAAGTTAGGACAAATTCTCTCTTCAAAAGGTAGAGACTGAAAGAGAGAGAACCCAAGAGAGAGAGAGCGAGCGCACGAGACCGAGAGAGAGACTGAGAGAGCGAGACCAAGAGAGAGAGCGTATAAGAGAGAGAAAGACTTAGAGAGCGAGAGTGAGAGAAAGCGCCAGAGAGAGATAGAGAGATATGACACCAATAAAGGTGCCAACAGTTCCCAACATTTGTCGTTAAAGGCCAATTTAATGTAACGAGTATTATTATAATTGCTGACAACTAAGTAAAAAGTATTTTTTTCAACTCAAATTTACTTGAGTAAAAGTAGAAAGTAACTTGAGAAAAATGTACTCCAAAAGTAAAAAGTACACACAAAAAATTGTTACCGAGTAAATGTAATTCGTTACTGCTCATCTCTGTTTAAAGGTGAATATACATTATTTATTCACACATACACGTGTACAGTGAAACACTTCCACCGCATTTAACCCATCCCCAAGGAGCAGCGGGCGCATGGGCCTCCATATTCTGAGCCAGTGCCTTGCCCGGGGCACTGACTGGAGCAGATAAAGTAGAACATGTTCTTGGTGGCGAGGGGACAACCATTCCAGAGGAAATCCACGCAGACATGGGGAGAACATGTAAACTCCCCACAGAAAGGCATTGGCTGGGATTCGAACCCAAGACCTTCTTGCTGTGAGGCAGCAGTGCTAAACACTGCACCACAGTGCTGCCCACAGGCTGGCTGCATATGGCATTCAAACCCAGAACCGTATTGATGTGATATCATAGCACCGCTAACCACTGCTGACTTAATTCAAACTACAGAATGTAACCATAAGTCATTGCTATTTAATAACCAACAACAATAAAATAGTCACACTGGATTTAGTAGGAATTGTAAAAAAAAAAATCTAAAACAGCATGGAATCAAGAATGACAATATTATTATTACTGATAGCTATTTCTTGAGTGCAAAAATTAAAATAAATTTGTTACATTAAACATTAAAAAAACATTTGATCAAAACCAGTTTCATTTTGGAATAAGTTGCTGTGGACTGAAAATGTCCGACTGAATTGACGATGTTTAGTAACAGAAATGGTGCAAGTGTGCAGGTGCATGCACCTGTGAGGGTGCATGTGCGTGATGTATCTAGGGTGGCCTAATGTGGGCCCTTTTTTGCTGCTTACTAATGTGGGACAGTCAGTTGCCTAAGGTGGGACAGTGAAATGTAGAGTTGAACATTGAACTTAATGTTAGACACATTACCATAGTTTGCCATTACCATAGTTTCACTGACATTTATTCATTTGGGAAGGAGCTAGAGCCACTGGAACTGGAACTTAGATGCCCACATTAGGCAGTGGCCCACTTTAGGGCAACTGCTCTAACACACTATCCATAAGACACCACCCACCCCCGCCCCCCCCCCCCCCACACACACTTTTTTATGTTTTATTTTTAACAAAGTATTGAATTTGCTAAATAAAAGTGCAAGCCGAGCATAATGATGATATCATCTTGCTTAGGGCTAGAAATGTTATTACTACCCACTACTCTATGCTGCAATTCACTCTAAAGTGCAAACAGAACACTAGCAATCAGGGCTCCGAACCAGTTCAAGGAACGAAAACCAAATTTTATGTAATTTTATGAGGAGCGGAAACGGAAACGGTGAAAGATTTCTTCAACTGTTCCAGAACAGAAACGGAACATTATGAAATCCATGAAACCGGTTAAAAACATTTTTTTTCTGTTCTCTATATAACATATCCTATGTCTAGGAGACTATTTCTGGTTGTGCCTCCATCCAACTTTCACTGTCAGCAAGCCCCATGCATCTGGGGCTTGATGACTTGATGACTGGAGCAAGTCTTAAACATGGGAAGAAGCGATGAGCAAGTCCAGGGGTCAGTGACCATCGCTAGCAGAACAATCAAAAACCTACGATTTGCAGGTGCCATTGAAGGGTTAGCAGGAAGTCAAGAGGAACTTGCGAACCTGGTGGAACGACTGGACGAAACCTCTGCTGCTTACAGCGTGGAGATCAGCGCTGAGAAAACAAAACTAATGACCAACAACACCATAGGCATCACCAAAGAGATCAGAGTCAGTGGCCACCAGCTGGAAACAGTCAGTAGTTAAGTACCTTGGAGCCATTGTCACAGTCCAAGGGTCACAACCTGAGATCATCAGCATCATCATCAGTGGCTCTAGCACAACTAAGGACAACTTGGCAGGACAAGAATATTTCCACCAGCTCGAAGAGCGGACTGATGCATTCACTTAATGACACATGGACCCTAACAGCAAAACTAGAGAGAAGAATTCAGGCCACAGAGATGAGATGCTTCTGCAGGCTCCTCAGCATCTCGTACAGAGAGCATATCACCAACGAAGAAGTGAAAGCCAGAATAAAACAAGCCATTATGAAGATCTACTAACCACAGTCAAAAAACGGAAACTAATGTCACGAGATCCCAAGGACTCTCAAAAACAATCCTCCAAGGCACAGGGCCAGGTGGAAGGAGGAGAGGAAGACAGAGAAAGCGATGGGAAGATAACATCCAAGAGTGGTCAAGGTTCAGACTGAGCGACACCATGTGAATGGCCGAGGACAGAGAGAGAGATGGAGAGAGCTGGTTGCCAAGTCTTCAGTGGCGCCCCAACAATCAGCCAGACGACGGGACTTATGATGATGATGTACGGACTCCAGGGGCTTTGTATTGTTGCAGGATCTTTATTCGAATATGAGCAGACATTATAGCTGACCTACCATGACACTTTTATGTTTTGCGATGCATGAACGACTAGGTTGCTCTGGGTTCAGGCTATATATGTGCAGGTTAGGTTAGGTTTTTATTTATTTGACATGGACATTGCATGATGCATTGGACAGACCAGATGCACTGCATGATTGTTGGTAGCACGAGTGCTAATTTTCAACACCTGTCCACAGGAGGCGCTACCAGGATTACAGACATAAACTAGTATAAATTAAAACAGCATCATCAAGGTCAATCAATACTAAAAGGAAATACAATTATACACCATTATCGATAAACACATGTGTACAACGTTGATTTCATTTCAGCCATGATTTCAGTCCTCTCTTAAACAGACTGCTATCCGTCTCTAGTTTTAGTTCTGTTGGTATAGAGTTCCAAAGATTTGGCCCCTTGATGGAGAAGGCCGTCTGTCCAAATGTGGTCCTGCATGTGGGAACAATACAGTCACCATTTGATGAAGCTCCTGTTGTTCTACGGGTGTTCTGGCGTCTACTGACCAGTGCTGAGGACAGGGGTGCAGTGAGTTTGTTTAGACATTTAAAAACCAAATTAATGTTACAATATGATATAAAATGTTCAAAACTAAAAAGATTGCGTTTTATTAAAACACTGCAGTAATGCCATGTCATGGGTTTCTGATCCATGGTTTTTATTTCCTGTTTGTAGATTGATCAGATTGGTTTTAGGATAGACTGGGAGGACTGTGACCATGATGTGATACTGTATGATACGTGGGAGGAAATCATTGCATGCATGTATAGTTGAGCAGTTTTACATGACAAGTCTTTTCTGATGTGGCGGAAACAGTTCAGGCTGTGTTGGACCTTCTTGCAGATGTGCTTC
>OMKY01011791.1:1749-14012 GCA_900302395.1 Bregmaceros cantori
TAATATATCTCTTATGGGTTATATTGCTCAGTCTAGGGTACATCGATGCTCACTCCTTTTTGCGGTGCATTGTGGGATACTTTCAGTGCACTATATTGTGTACATGGAGAATTCGGACACCCATACAAAATGGCGTGCGCCCCATAATGTACACTATATGGGAGATGGGGAGCGATTTCGGACACTGCTATAGACTACAAAAGCTGACCCACCTGCCAAGAGGAACAGTTAGAACATGAAACGTACACAACTTATTTTGCATGCCTGCTTCTGTGCATCTTGCACTGTGTCCTTCAACCCTGGAGCTATGTTAGTTTTTGACAGAAACATCTGGTGAGTTGGCGCCACAGTCAGCGAGACACAACACATTTGCTTGCTCAAAACCACTCCTACTTGAAGGCTATGACTGTTGCTCACTCCACAATAGCGAGTATCGTTTATTTTAAAAATTGGATCTGGTCACGGTCCTCAGCAGAGATGGTAAAAGTACCTAGATTTCTTACTTTAGTAAGAGTAAAATACAGTTGTAAAAAATACTTGTAGGATTACAAAGTACTGACAAATGTCTACTTGAGTAGAGTCAAAAAGTACAGGCTGAGAAATGTACTCAAAGTATCTTTGAAAGTAAAAAGAACAGTCTAAAATGTACTCAAGTATTTTTGAAAGTACAAAAAATACATTTGCATTGTACAAAATGTTGTTTGAACACATAACAGGGTGGATTTTGTTGCCTATTGCACATGGACATCTTTTTAATTCACGAGTAAATCAAATGGTGTAACATCTGCTTGTGTGGTCTCCCCACAAACCTTCACAAAGTTGCATTCCTATTAACCTGTGCGAACAGCCTGGCTGCTTGCCAGGATCTGATTGGAAGCTGAATAAATCCAAATTTAAACATGGAAGATTTGGCTGCTGTGGGACAAGTAATTTAATTTTTTAAAAACAATTGGCCAGGATGAACTGGTGGCTTGATCGCATGATGTTGCATGAGTTCCTTCCTCCACTATTGAGGTTTAACGTGTGTTGAAACTGGCTGCATATTGTCTGTTGGGAATGTTCATCTCATAATCTCATCTCAATGTTCACGCAATTTGCGTTGATGTCTGAATATTCCCAGCTAATACCAGATAATATAAAGACGATTTCTACGAATGCTGCTTAAAAAACGCACAACTTGAAGACAAAAATTCACATTTGTTTTTAAAACGTTTATGGCCGGATGAATAACAAATAAGACCTTTTATTACTCTAAAAATAGTGGCTTGTCTAACTTGGTTACTTTAAAGAATAGTCAGAATATCACTTCGAACGATCCACTTGCACATGTATCCAACTGGAGGCCGTTTAAGGCAGCTTCCTCTTATGGCTCCGATATGCCTGCACCATGAACCCAACTTCCCTTTCACGTTTGGCCCCGCTAGTACAACATAAGACGTTTAGAATATGTAGGAAACAATCAGTTTTGTTTTATCATTTGTTACCCAACCTTTTTAGGGAGGGAAGTGGATCATTGTCTGCAGTCGGTGCTCTCAGCGGTCAGGAATAGGGCTGCAACTAACAATTATTTTATTAATCAATTAGTTGTCAATTATTCAAACGATTAATGGGTTGGACGTTTTGTCTTTTATAAAATCCCTAAAATGTTAACGCTGACCAACAAGAGATGAATCTTCTTAACTACAAATGTACAAGTTACTTTTTATGTCATATTTGATGTTTTTCTTCTTTTTCGCCTATTTTCCATAAGTTATGACCATTTCATATTTTCAAATATAATGTATTAATATTAAGTTTACCTGGACCAATTTGAGTAATGTCAGCACAAAACTGGTGAAATGACAATGATTCAATTTCTTGGCGACTATTAAAATCGTTGCCAATTGATTTTATAATTGTTTCAGCCCTAGTCAGGAATGCTGATTTATTTAGACTTTTAGGCAGAAAGCTGTGAACTGTGTCTCCAACTGAAAACTCATGAAACGAACGGAAGTTATGATTTTCGAAAACATGCCTTTGCACTTCAGTTGTTGGAAGAATGAGAACTGCTGCTGCCAGAATCTAGTATTGGCGTACATTCAAATAATCCAAACCAGATTGGGAATGATAGTGTGAAAATAATATTAAAAAACAACTCAATAACTAAGGAGATGAGCATGCTTTGCGACAACAATTTGCAGACTAACGCCGTTACGTGAAAAAGTACATTTTATTATAAAATCAAAGCACAGCATAATGAACAGTAATATATGATCCAGTACACATACAGTAGACTTCATAGCAATTTGGAGTCAACACAATTCATAGCTTTATAACATTGTTGTAGTCTGCACAATGCAACTGTCTGAAACGCAAACAGTGTGCGTTGATGGTGTTACACGTCCTTAGCAGCAGACTGTATTACAACCTACACAACATGGGTAGGTTTCTCCATCAAACACAGGGCCGCGGAGTGTGATGTTTGGGAGTGGCACACACTCCAAAGACACCTGATGCATTCTTGGGAATGGTTTGTATTTGGCTACAGAGCTGTGGAAACAGTCACCTGGTTCCAGTGGCTCTTTCTCGGAGATCTATGCGGTTAACTGAGAACTTGGGCTCCAATGGAAAGACCACTGGTCAAGACCACCATCTACTGAGCCTGGTTCAATAGATGGTGCAATGCAATTGTAAACATCCGGGGAATCCTTGTCTCATATTGCAGTTCAAGCAATTCTAAAGAACTGGGATTTTTTAAAACTGTAGCCCTCATCTCAGCCCCTAGCTGAGGTCTCAAAGGTCTCAGATCAACCAGAAATGTACAAAAACATGAAGCGCAAACAAGGGCTAAGGGCTAAGATGATTTCTAAGTTAGGAATTGGGACGTAGCATTATATGGACACACCATCACAATAGGCACTGAGGATATGGACGAAAGCTGGCACACTGACACGTTTGGTAATAATGTTCCAGAAGACCTGAAAATGGCATTTCTACATTTTGGGCATTTTGGCCACACATCCAATGCTAGCCACCAATTATACACATATAACAATATTTGAATTATGCCCTTCATATATCACTGGTCAGCGTTTCTTTTCAGTATGTATTGTGATGGTTAGACCACACTTGTTTCGACAGTAAAAAAAGGTCTTTCCAAATCCCCAAGCAACCTCATGGAGAAACCATTTAACCCGTTCAGTACCAAGAGTACCAAGGCGTTGCGCAGAAGTGATCCTTCGGATATCCGCACACAATTCTTTTGTGGCATGAAAATGATTGATAGTGAAAGGATTAAAATTCCCATTCAGAAAACTGCATCCACTCCCTCCCAGAGCTTCAACATATACAAGACGCAACTGTCTGGGTCAAGAACGTGCACCAACTCCACATTAGTATCAATCTCTCTTCCATACTGCATATAGTAAACAACCACTGTACACTCAGAGGAGCCGACCACGGCACTCTGTCGACCCGCAGCAGCACAGCAGCTCCTTCCCCTCCACACTGCCTACCTCGTAGTTGTAGTCCCAGGTCAGCTCTGTGCCAGCCCGGATTCTCCTGCAACCACAAAAAAATATGAATGATCAGCATTATGAACAGAGATGGAAAATAACAAAGTACAAATACTCAAGTACTGTACTCACGCAGTTTTTTTTAATGTATCTGTACTTTTAGAAGTACTTCTTTGTGAATTTTTACTTGTACTCAGTGGATTTTCAACAGAAATATCGGTACCTCTACTCCTTAATTTCCCATTTTTACTCTACTCGAGTAGACATTTGGGTACTTCTGCCATCTCTGATTATGAATGACTGTTTCGAGGTTAAGCAGGCAAGTGTGCAATCAAACAGCTAAGAATACAATATATATGGACCAGACCAACACTAGTAATGGACAAGTTTACATGCAATCCAACAGCTAAGAATACAACATATATGGACCGGACCAACACTAGTAATGGACAAGTTTACATGCAATCCAACAGCTAAGAATACAACATATATGGACCGGACCAACACTAGTAATGGACAAGACGTTGCCACTTTGTACCGCCCTCCTTACACACATCCGTTGTCTGTTTCCTGTGTAAGTCGTTCTAGTGGGCTGGGGTCATTTGCCACACAAAATGCATTGCACGCCGTTTCAAAATCCTCCTAATACAGCTCACTCTGTGATCAGTTAGCCATTACCCACCCTGCTTCACTCACCTTTTTACCATAAATATTGTCCAAATACATGTGGTCAGCTGTTCTTCTGGACCAATGGGATGGTTGCATTCACTCAAACATAGATGAGTAAATGGAACGGGTTGTGCAGATTATTAAATAGTGAGTTTGTGGGGCACAGAAGCACACTAAAACATGTGGGTGGGTAAAGCAAAAAAACAAGTTGCCACCATCCTTTTATAACGCAGAATAATGTGCACAATGAGTAAGTCATTTTACTGGAGCTACCTGCTGAAGTGGTTTACAGAGCAGTGTTTCTTACTTTCTTCACTTTGAATGACTTAAGTTCTAATCAGAGAAGACATTTTACTGGAGCTACCTGCTGAAGTGGTTTACAGAGCAGTGTTTCTTACTTTCTTCACTTTGAATGACTTACTTGCTGGCAAAGAAGGCCACCCAGGGGAAGCGCAGGTCGTGCGTGTCCACAAAGACGTTCTGCACAAAAAGATTGGGACTGCAGCTGTGCTGCTCAGACAGACACACAACAGAGACACACAAGTCAATGCTGATGGGACATATAAAGGCTCTCAGTCAGTGTCCGATAATGGTGTCATATATGTAAAATACATTCAGATTCGTCATGAACGTCCCGGCGTCCGGGGGTGTGTCCGGGCGTTGCGCACCATGGAGCGATCTCCTCTTTATTCACATTTCCTGTACACTTTTGTTGTATAAGCGGATCGCTGACCACCTCTTTTAATATGCTTCAAAATGTATTCCCATCCGCTTGAAGCAGATCCGTGGAGGTGTACACATGAGCACTTTTGAATTGGATTCACCTATAAGTCGATTATATTCAGGTATTTTTGGTACCATGTAACCGGGGCTATTGACATGTACACACAACAGTGTATTTGACCACTTATTTTTGTTTTCAAGCAAGAACTGATTTGTGGCTTGAAAGTATCCACAACACAACCCACCTCCTCCTGCCACTCCACAGCACATTCATCGGGGCAGTCTTGAGAGAGCAGTTGGAACATGATGCGATACGCCCGGAGCCGGCCCGGGAGGGAGGATGGAGGAGTCCACAGCAGAGTCACGCTGGTGGCCGTGATCTCGGACACATTCAAGGAGCCTGGAGCACCGGGAGCTACCAGAGAAACATCACACAGACTTAATAGGAGACTAAAAAAAGCCTTTCATTCTATTGATGTAGGCAGGGCTCCGAACCGGATCAAGGAACGAAAACCGAAAACGAAAAACATATTTCTTCAAATGTCCCGGAACAGAAACGGAACATTATGAAATCCACAAAACCGGTTAAAAACGTTTTTTTTTGTTCGTTATATATTTTAACATATCCTTTGTCTGGGAGACTATTTCCGTCCACTTTCACTGTCAGTCGTCAATCCCCACGCTTCTGGGGCTCCATCTTGTGGACAGACGAGGAAGCGAATGTAATGGCGTTGATACAGTTGCACTGAATTTTGAAAATCCACCAAATATATATTTTTATAAACTATATCTGGCCTTAACATTGCACAATATAAGGAACTTTAAGAACGAACGGAATACTTGGTCCAAACCGGTTCAGGACCAAGATTTTGGTGGCGGAACTGTTCTAAGAACAAAAGCGTTACATATAGACCTGCCTGAACCGTTCAGAATGGAACGTTTTAAAAATAATTTTGTTTTCAAGCCCTGGATGTGGGTGAATTTTAGGTTAGACTAGGTTTAGGTTCAGGGGTTAGGTTGAGGGATTAGGCACAGGTTTGAATCTCTGAGTGGTTCTAGTGTAAGTACTTTTGACTTTCTGTGATTTTGCCGGCGCTGACTCCAGTGTCGGAAATCGTAGTCGTCGCTGTTGAGTGCACTATAAGTGAGTGCACTATATAGGGAGTAAGGAGTAGTGAATAGGGAGCGATTTCGGACCCAGCCCATGTTTAATCTCAGCCCCCTACTCACTGACCTGATTCAAGCATGGTGCTGGAGACACATTGAGCGCCCTCTCCTGGTCCGGCAGAGTTCACTGCGCTCACAGACAGTGCATATTGTCGGTCGGGCAGTAAACCACTGACTATGTACTGTGTGGCCTGTGAAGCGTTGTACCAGCCGCCGCCGGAGATCTGGACGTGGTAGAAGAGGATGTACCCGTTGGGGTGAACGGGCTGGTCCCAGGTGAGCCGGATGGACTGCCAGCTGGCGCCGTGGCAGGACAGGTTGCTTACAATGCTGGACACTGGTAGGGTGACATGGGTAGACACCAACATGGAATTTGACTTCGGACATTAGTCAGCATTTGGATTACTCTTGGGAAATATTTAATTTCTATCAAATAATTTGCCATACACTGCAGATGTTCAACTCACATTACAGCCTGAAACCACCCTAGGATCACATTTAGAACACATTCAGTTATTGGTTGAAATTATTTCAATAAAGGTTTTTTTAAAGTAATCCAAAATTACTTAATATAATGTAATAATAGAACATTTGTATATGCAGTTACACACCAACTGTGTAACTGCAACTGCCGGATCAGTACTTTGTAATCTTACTCTTGGGCAGGACGGTGGCACAGTGGTTAGCATTGCTGCATCAAAGCTAGAAGGTTTTGGGTTCGAATCCCAACCCGGACAGGTCCTTTCTATGTGGAGTTTACATGTTTTTCCCGTGTCTGCGTGGGTTTCCTCCGGGCGCTCCAGTTTCCCCCACTACCAAAAACATGTTCTAGTTAACCTGCTTCCGTCAGTGCCCCTGGCCAAGGCACAGACTCATAATCTCGAGTTGGCCCCCGCGTGCTGCCCCACGGCTGTCCACCACTCCTCAGGGATGGGTTAAATGCGGAGGAAGAATTTCACTGTACATGTATGTATGGGTAACTAAATAAAATATCGTATCATTGCTTTTGTTCAAATGTATTTTACTTTTATTCGCATAGGAAATCTGGGTACTTTTGCCATCTCTGTCGGCAACTCATCGATTACTAAAATAATCGTTGCTGAACTAGTTGGCCAATCAACACACCTGTCTCGTTAGTAGTGAAGATGACAGGTGTGCTGTACTGGTCGCCGTGGCCCACGCGTGTGTAGCTGAACACACTGATGTCGTACGATCTGGAAGGTCTGAACACGCCCGAGAGATGTGCCGAGGTGTCGGCTCCCGACATGTTCTGCAGAGAAATCACAGCAAATTAGCCTGCCAAGTGAGACTGAACAAATCATCCATGCATCGCTCGAAGGTTTTGGGTCTGATTGAATCAAATCAGATCCTTTGCTGTGTTTCTGCCGACCAATCAGAGCCGCATTGAGCCGGGCCCTCTGCGAGGCGAGATGCTTCCTACTCAGTCAATTGTCACGCAGATTGTGCTGTGAATGGATATTCGATAACTTTTTTTTTTTTATAATGCTCCCCCCACGCCACATCCCATTTCGATCCCCTCGACTCCAGACCCAAAAGCATGCTCGAGTGATGCGTGGACGATTCTTTTGCTTGCCAGGCTAAGGGCAAATTAGAGATTGATATTTTTTTGTGAACAATTTTTTTTTTTTTTTCATTTCACAGACAAATCACAGTTGCAAAGTCATTCACATTAGAGATTAATATTTGATAAATTAGTAAACATTAACCCTTTGTATGCCTTCACACGGCTTAATTTATTGGGTCAAGTTTGCCGGAGCTTTCGCGACCAACTTTAGGCATTTTCAGAAGTCCACAAAATACTTTCGACAACCTCTATGAGAACGCACAATGGCTAATTTTGTAGATTATATTCTATACTCTAACCAGAAAAAGAAAACATGCCTGTAACCATCCCCCTTTCGGAGCTATGAAGTACGATCAGAGGCAAAATGGCTCTGATCGTTCGCTGCTTGAACTCCTGACCTTGTACTTGAGGTCAGGAGATAGTGAAGTGTTGATTCTGCTCCCAAAAATCAATCAGACCACATTGATTTTGTTACCAATCTTCAGAACATCCCAAGTATTTTAACATCTCCAACATGGAGAGAACGTTGTGCGCTCCTCGCGCTATCATCTGTGGATCATTTCACCGCGCAACGAAACGCACTGCAGTGCGTTTTAAATCTTTTTATTCACATGAATGTCACCACAAGGACTAGCCGAGATGTTCATGGTGATGTAACAATGAAAACGAGCAAAGACTTGAGGTCACATCCTATGCAAACAGGTTATGGATTACAAAGACCTCCAGTCACGTCCATAGCATACAAAGGGTTAATGGAGTTAAAGGAAGGGAGCATTTGACCTGCAGCATGATTGTTGGCGGATTGCATTGTACGTGAAATGTATGTGGTGTGTGAATTAATGCATGAATGATTTTATTCACATGGAAAATCTTTCACCAAATCACCAACATAATCATCATCATCAAGTTTCATAGCGAACAGGGCAGGAAGAAGACATTCAATGTAAGACATTACATTCTTCTAACTCCTGCCCTTACTCATCACAAAAACAAAATCTGGCATTGTCTTACTTCTCCACTTGAATTGATATATTTGCAAAACAAAAACAGTCAGCTAGTGCTGTACAATATGCCAAAAAACTATTCTTGAAGATAGTAATGATAATAATATAGAATACTTTGCTCAACTATGATTTTACAATTGAATAGGTTCACAAATGAAACCCAAATCAGTTCCCCCACTATTGAAATAAAAATATCACAGCACATGTGCAATCTGAGTGCAATAAATAGATAATTTTATCCCAGATATGTGGGGGATTTAATGGGGGATTTAATGTTTTTTTTGCGTGCACCGTCGCCACTTTTGGAGGCCAACACTCAAGGTGGCGGAAATCAATGGATGGATTTGCCCCAATTTTTATTTGCTTTGTTACTAGCAGTGGGGATGACTGCATAGGCCTACTTTCAATCATTCTATCAAGTTTAGTGACTCTGGACACATGTTAATGATGATAATGATGATATTGGCTGTGTCCAAAATCGCTCCCTATTCCCGATATAGTGCACTATATGGGGCGCACTCCATTTTGTAGGGGAGTCTGAACTCTCCATGTACCACAAAAAGTAGTGAGCATTGATGCACCCTAGAGGCCTAGACGAAGCAATATAACCCATAACGCATTGCAACCTTTTAAAAATGACCTAAACTACAAAAACATGGCATGGCGACCGACCATGGAAAATAATTAAAAATATTAGTACTTTTGACTTTTTGTGATGATTTTTACATTTTATAATTATATATTTTATATAATATATATTATGATAATTTTGACTGCGCCGACTCTAGTGTGCGAAATCGTTGCTGTTCTCTTCTAGAGAGCAGGGGATAGGGAGCGATTTCGGACACAGCCAGTGATGACAGTTATGATGGGATAAATGGATAGTTTCTACTCGTCAAGATGTTGTCTAAGCCGTCAATGTATTATCATACCCGGTAAGTGTATGATGGTGAAGGAACAGTTGTGTCTCGGATCCGGAAGCCGTAGTGTGTGACCACACCGTTAGGCTCAAGCGGAGGTTTCCAAGTCAGCCAGACCGACAGAGCAGTGTGGTTCACTATGGTGAGTTCACGGGGAGGTGACATGGGCCCTGAAACACACATTAAAGTGGTGTCCACACTAGAGTGAAAAACGTTTTGTTTTTTTCAGTGTCGTTTGCACGTATCATCCAGACTACAACGTTGTTTTTGGACCCAAAACGGGAAAAAAAGTAAAACGCCTTCCAAAGTCAATCAGTTTTGTTTTTCTCACCTGGTGTCTGGATGCGCGAGGTGTGAAAAACGCCTGCGGGGGGTGTGGGGCGTCAGGTATGCGGCTCATCGCTTCTCTGTCCAGGGTGGACGGAGAAGCGATGAGCCTCATACCCGACTCTCCCTCTCTGCGTGACCTAAATCCATTTGGCGAAGTTCCTCATCATTATACTCGGGTTCATAAAGATACCAGCGAGTCTATGCAGAACGTGGTTGTTCCGGTCCGTCGCAAGCTTTTCTTTCCCAGCATGCAAATAACGTGTTCACTCCGGCGTACCTTTGGTGCAACACATTTAATGAGTCTTCATGTGTAAAGACGCGACATGTAACGTAAAGTCAGTCAAGATTAAGATGCGGTCACTTGGGCTTACAGGGAATTGTGAGACATCAAGTTTGCAGGCATTTTATTTGTATTCTATTAATAAACACAAACCTGCATAGAGTGGATTGTCCTAATATGGGCACACTGCCTAATGTCGGACACCTACGCTCCAGAGGCTCTGGCTCCTCCCTAAACTAATGAGTGTCAGTGAAACTATGGTGAAAGCAAACTATGGTAATGAGTCTAACATTAGAAAATTCAACTGTTCAACACTACATTTCACTGTTCCACATTAGGCAACTGATGGCCCACATTAGGGCTGGCTATATTAATTTCAGTAGGAATATGGCTATCTCAATTTCAGTGGGAATATGGCTATCTTAATTTCAGTGGGGATATGGCTATCTTAATCTCAGTGGGAATATGGCTATCTTAATTTCAGTGGGAATATGGCTATCTTAATTTCAGTGGGAATATGGCTATCTTAATTTCAGTGGGAATATGGCTATCTTAATTTCAGTGGGAATATGGCTATCTTAATTTCAGTGGGAATATGGCTATCTTAATTTCAGTGGGAATATGGCTATCTTAATTTCACTGGGAATATGGCTATCTTAATTTCAGTGGGAATATGGCTATCTTAATCTCAGTGGGAATATGGCTATCTTAATTTCAGTGGGAATATGGCTATCTTAATTTCACCGGGAATATAGCTATCTTAATTTCAGTGGGAATATGGCTATCTTAATTTCACCGGGAATATGACTATCTTAATTTCAGTGGGAATATGGCTATCTTAATTTCACCGGGAATATGACTATCTTAATTTCAGTGGGAATATGGCTATCTTAATTTCACTGGGAATATGGCTATCTTAATCTTTTATAACAGTAATAAATAGTGAAATGCCATGTGAACATTCAAACAACATCAACCTGCTTCGTCGGTGTGCAGCAGCAGCTGTAGCGGCGGACCCGATCCCTTGCGCGTGGAGGCGGTGATGCTGACGTTGTATGCCGTGTACGGGAGCAGCTCGCTGAAGGTCTGCGACGTGTTGTACGCAGTTGTGTTGACCGTCAGGTTGAGCGTGGTGTTGGGGGCCCCCGCGGCCCCGGGCCCCAGCAGCGTGGCTGTGTAGCCAATGATTTTCCCGTTTGGTTCCAGAGGCCGCTGCCACTCCACATAGATTGAGGACGCCGACAGATTCCTGGCTGATATTAGAACGGGTGGCGAGCTGGGGACTAGAAGATGGCAGAGTCACCTTTTTCACCAGTTATTTTCAGCCTGGCGAGCCAGAACCAACAAATCGTCCACACATTGCAATATGATCATTGGGTCTGGCAGTGTGCGAATTATCCACCGGCTTTCGGGGGGGTCGGATCAAATGATGACAGCTCATATCCCTGCTCACACCCGCATACACGCATGGCCACCCGCAGACATGCACACACACACATCCGAGCACGCACACATCCACCTAACATGACTGCGCTCCTTCGTGTAAGCACGCACGCACACACACTCTCACTCGCAGACACGCCCACACACACACCCGGTGCAGACACGCATCCACCTGTTCGGCTCATCTAACGTCCTGAGAAACCCCCACACCAACTCGACATATCGATCGCATATATATATATATATCGCATATTTGTGGTTGATACGAACCCAGGCTGGAACCGCGTCAATAATATAAACTTTTACAACTTTGATGTACTCACATCTCCCAAGGACGCACACTTCATCCGGAAAACCAGTGCCGATGTAAAGTGTCGTAAAAACGGGCGTTGTCATACCTAGTGGACCGAACCATTACTGGATGGACTGAACCATTAATACTTTTAATACCTAACTAGGGGATTTTTAACAGTGAGCTTAAACACATTTAACTGACCATTAGTGACAAAAAAATACATTTTTTTTTTTTTTACATTTATTTTTTGCATAATTTGAGACCCCCCTCAAATTTAGCTTTTGAGGCTTTCAGGGGGGTTCGTGGGTCATTCGGGGGGGTTGGACCCCCCCTGACCCCCCCGTATTTCGCAC
>OMKY01011824.1:2874-17464 GCA_900302395.1 Bregmaceros cantori
GTGTCTCTTTTATATATATATATATATATATATATATATATATATATATATATATAGATATATATATAATATGATATATTTCATAATATAATATCTGTTTCATAAAATGTATTTTTTTAGGTGGGTTGGCTGGACATTTACACGTTTTATCTGAATGTATTTTGAGTTGCCTTGTATGGTGCTTATGTGACATTTTAATTACATTTAAAATGTAATAATTTTACGTTGACATGAACAGTAAATAATCACTGTTTTGGAGCAAAAACAACTGTTTTTAGTTATTAAAGTACAAGTATTTGGTGTACCTGTAATGATCTGTGCCAATTGTCTTTGTGTTAAAATGGTCTGTGTGTGTTCTGCTATGAGCTATGGATGTTATTACAACAACCAGCATCATGACACATACATACAGACACTTAGAGACATGCGTAGGGCTGATATAACTTACTGACTAACTACGATCGTCCCACAGCAGGAGCAGTATGAGAGCACCATAGGCTTCAAGCTGCCCGACTACAAAGCCTCCAAGAAGCTGTGGAAAGTATCTGTGGAGCATCACACCTTCTTCAGGTAATCACTTGGAGTTTCCAGTCTCACAGGTGTTGTCAAAAGGTGGTGTTGCACGGTGGCAACTTGGCGGCAGACATTTTGGTGGTAGCAGCGCGTGGTTTGTTTAGAATCTCATTACACGCCCGGAGCGTACAGAGACACGGTTTTTCGAGAGAAAGAACTGTTGAAAGGCATAAAATAACAAAAAATGTCTAAGAAAGGATGTTGGATATACCGGGATACGCTACGTAAGAACGCCAGAGCGAAATATATGGAAAAGGTTAACATTATAAACTGGCCCGACCGCTACGAAATATCAACGAGTGAATGGAGTGAAGACTAAAATCTATTACTGCACCCCGCGACACAGCAAAAATTAAGAATTAAGAAAAAATATGCACTCAACTAGACGAGACGTGCATAGTGGGGCACGGCGTGAGAGTGTCCACAAACCGTGAACTGCTACCACCAAAATGTCTGCCGCCGAACCTTGACATCACCGTGCAACAATCATATTGGTCTTGTTGACAATTTGAGTTCTTTCTGAAAATGATTTTGTCTGATTAGCAAATTCGGTATCCATCCATCCCTAACTTGCTCTCCTCATCGAAGAACATGAGGGGGGCAGATCCTAAAATCCTTAAAAGGAAGGAGTCTAGTGGACTTAGTTAACATCAGATGATTATACCTGTGCCAGAAACCATAAAAATGAATCACTATTGATAGTTTATGAAAGTGTTTTTTATTTACTTTTGGTATTTTTCCAGGGTATCCGCCTTGGAGCCCCCATCGTCCCGACGATTCTTGGTTCTGGGCTCAAAGTTCCGTTACAGCGGCCGCACCCAGTTCCAGACCCGCCAGGCCAGTTCCATGATCGACCGACCGGCGCCGCGCGTGGTGCGCTCGGCCAGCAAGAGGTTCTCCCAGAACTTTGATGAAGGTACCGTCCGACTGACCACGAGATGACGGTGTTTCCCTCGTCACGCTGTGGTTTACTCCCGTCTCAGAAAACAGACGGCTCTATGGTCAGTTATAAAGTTGTTCTCCCTCAACAGGTTGTAGGTAGGTGGTGATTCCCCTGGAGATGGAAACCCAAACCATCCGGCCCCTGGCTCTGACGCCAGGTATGAAACCATCCTGCACGGAAAAGCCGCGTTTGTCTTCAGGCTCGACTAACAGCCGCTACTTTGCTTAACTCATGTTTGTATGCATGTGCACATCCTCTTTGCAAGCTTCTCCGGGTGCTTTTCATGTGGATTTGTGGCATAATCAAATTCTTGAATCAACTTGTTCTTGAGCACTGCAAAGTGCTGTTCTGTTTTTGTCTGCTTCTTACTTCCTGTCTTGCGTTCCTCGTGCTTTCTTGTGCTTTTTGGGGGAAAACAAAATGACTTCCAACTTGTGGAAACTACTTGAGGTTATCTTTTTCTCTTGCACGTCGTGCTTCCGCGCGCTCGCTGGCCGCTTTCTTCCAGCTCTAAGCTCCAAACCCGCGTCACGTAACGGAAACGCTGTGACCCTCAGCGCCCGGCGACGGGCAGGTGTACGCCAAGTGGTGGACCATGCCGAGTCCCAAAGATCTGTGGTGTGTTCTGCTGCAGCGCCGGCCTGATCTCCCCTACGTACCTCCGTACGGCGGCAAATTAGCAGGTAAGTCGGACGGGTGGCAGGTCTGTTCCAACGCACGTACTTCAGCACTATGAATACTTTGTTTGCATATCCATTTTTTGGCGGGTAATATTTCGGCGAGCGTTGTGATGATGTGAAATTGCGTGACCGTTATTTCCAGTAACTTTGCCACGGAGCATTCCATTTGGCACTCAGATGAATGGTGTCCATTCTGTCAAACCACGTAATAATATATTATTCATTCATTTAAATGACAGGAATATTAAAAAAAAAATACCTCAACGTATTCATTATTAAATGAAGGACTTTTTCAACAGTGCTTGCCTGTTGAAAAAGTCCACACTCTTGTGGTATGCAGTGTACACAGTGCACCAAAGTGGAGTGCACTTCAGAAGTACGCACATTGGAACAGACCATTGGTGTGTTTTTCATTGCTTTGTACTTGGAGCCCAATAAATGACTTGTGTTTTTTGGTCAGCTGATAAATTCCGTGCCGCCAATTGGAAGGCACTGGACTTACTCTTACAGCCCGGATACCGCGCCCCAGACGACTGGCACCTGTACTTCAGCATCACTCCTCAGGGAGTCAAACCAGGTTAGTGTTTTATATCATTCATTCACCACTCACTACATAGTGCACTCACTTATAGTGCACTCACATAGCACTCAACAGCAAAATTATGGACAATAGAGCTGGCAATGGCTGTGTCTGAAATCACTCCCTATATAGTGCACTCTATGGGGCACACGTCATTTTGTAGGGGTTTCCGAATACTCTATGTACCCAATATAGTGTACAATATGCAGCGCATTCCATTTTATAGGGGTGTTCGAGTACTCCATGTGCCCTAAATAGTGCACTCAAAGTATCCCACAATGCACCGCGAAAAGTACTAGTGAGCATCAGTGTTCCCTAGACCAAGTAATATAACCCATAATTAAAAATGACCTAAACTCCAAAAGCATGGCACGGCGACCAACTACGGCACATAGTTAAAGATGTAAGTACTTTTGACTTTCTGTGGTGATTGTTGAATTTTATAATATTATAATTTTGATTTTCATTGCTGTGATATTTAGAATAAACTTGGCTAAATGTGTTGTTTTGTGCATATGTAACATATGAAGTAAATTATAAATGTAAATATTTAACATTTACACGAATAGTAAATCATAACATTGTGTAATGTTACATACATGATTAAAATAAAAACTCTACCTAATTTTTGATCATACTAACTATCAAATTGCTGATCAGAAGTTCAACAAAATGTGATCGAAAGTCAACAGCAGAGGCCACAATGCATCATGGGATATAGTGCGAGTAATGACCATCCGTTGTGCACTACATTCTGTGCTGCATTGTGGGATACTTTGAGTTCACTATGTAGGGTATGCATGTTCCTTACAAATTCATCTCTGTACATTTCAATGTGAAGACAGCGATTGTACTTGAATGTACTTTTTTTGTTTTCTGTAGCCCAGTGTAGAGGTCCCCCCCTCGGCCAGTCACAGTTTGTGGACATCAAATGGAGCGTCACCAGGACCTCAGAGGTCACCGTGAGGTTAGACGGAGGTGTGGCATTAGTGGAAGAGCTCAGAGACAGGCAGACCTTGGAGCAGAGACTCCGAGAGGTCACCATCCTAGAAGAACGCCTTCGAGAAGTGGACGAGATCGCAGACAGGATCCAGCAGGTCATCAGGGAGGAGTTGGGCGAGGACGAAGTGGAGAGGATCAAACAGGAAGTGGGGATGTTGGGGAAGGAGGAGATCAAAGAACTTGCGCAAGGAATCAGGAAATGCTGGAAGAAGGAAGTGGAGATTGTGACGCAGGGGGGCGAGGTGGAGAGATTGGAAAGCACAGATCTGGGAAGCGTGTCGGAGGAAGTTGCCTTTGAGTTGGGAAAGAGGGGAGACGTCAAACTGGAGGTTGAGAAGTCAGGGATGGAAGACGTTGGAGGACAGGTGCAGACCGTGGAGAACATGACACAAGAAGTTCAAGAGTTGGTCACAGATGTGGTCGGGGAGCTGGCTCAGGAGATCGGCCGTGCAGTAGAGCTGGAACTCGAGACCAAGGTCCAGAGGAAAGAAGAGTGGGCGAGTACGTTTTATTTCGGCGATGACGATTCGGAAGATGAGATTAGAAAGGAAGAGGAAGTGGAAGCAGAAACCACTGAGGGGTACGCCAAGGATTTACAGGGAGATATACAGTCCACTCAGGGTGAGAGTCTATTCCCAGTGCTGGAGATTAGTGAGGCATCATCAGACAAGGCAACTAGAACACAAACAGAAGTGAGTGAGATAGTGGAAGAAGAACGCAGCGGTTGGGAACGTGGGGAAGCACAGGTGCAAAGGACAGAACAGTCGCAGCGTGTTGTGACTGAGAAGACTTTTAAAATCACTGAAGACGACCCATTGGAAGACGAGATCAAAAGAGTGTTCTTGAATGACCTGCTTCCAGAAGATGTGACGGGTACAGACATGAGAGAGGGAGTTCTGGAGAAGCTCGAAGAAAGCGTTGATGGCTTTGAGGGTGAATGGAAGAGAGAGGTTCTGACAACCAGGAAGGTCTTTGTCCAGAAGAAAGAAATGGTGCAAATCGAGAGAACAGAGTTTGGGACCAAGCGGGAGGAGCTGGTAGTGCTGCAAGATGGCGGGTCTGAAGGATGGAACATTGAAAGGCAAATTGAGTCGTCTTCTCTGGTGAAGACCGTGAGAGCTCAGTTCCCAGACGCCCAGGCTGTGGACGTCTGGTACGTTCTGCTCGACCGCCTCCCGTACAAGGCTGTGTACATTCCTCAAGGTAAGATATCTCCTTGCAGTTGATGATGTAAATTTACAGAAAATTTACTGTTGAACAGCACAACAATACAAGAAATGTAAATCAAAATACTACACAAACAAAATACTACACAAACTAAATGCTATTCAATTAAAATACTACTCAAACACAATACTACTCAAACAAAATACTACACAAACAAGATCCAAGATCAAGATTAAATTTAATTTGCCATATTGCATATAAATGACAGCAGTGCACACACAAATAAAAATACTACACAAACAAAATACTACACAAACAAAACAAAATTAAAAAATAGTGCTGCCAAAAGTATTTTCAAAGAACTTCATTAAATGTCTTGCATGGTGTTTATGTGATATTTTAAGTTATAATTATTCAACATTTGTAGAAAATAGATCATAAAAAAACAACTGTGCACATGTATTGATTTGGAAAAAAAGATTGCCAGTAGCATAGTTGTATTGCACTATCCATATCATCCTGATTAATATTTCGATAAAATTCTCCAAAATATAGTCTAGTGCATGGATTGCCAGTGCGTGCAGGGATGCAAGAGAGGAATGCATTTTTGATAACATTATCCTTGATGAAGAACCATAATTCCATATTTTGAGTTAAAAGGATTGAAAGGTTGGAATATTTTTGGATAGTTATTCTTTTGCCATAATTTTTGTTGTCAGCGACGGGCATAACAACCTCTACCTCCATATGGACAAAAACTGAGACCGTGGAAAGAAGAGAGGTGTCTGTGGAGTCTTCACGGGAGATGATTGTTGAAAGGACGGCAGGCGAGGCAGAACCGACACCCTCAGCACCGACACCCTCAACACCGACACCCTCAACACAGAGCAAAGTTCTGATTGTCAGAGCTGACGACTGGCATGTCCTGCTGGTTGCTGTTCCCAGAGGAAGCCAATATGTTCCACCAGGTACCTCCACCACACCCACGTCACTTATAGTCCAGTTTATGCAACAATCAAATCTTGTCCCAGCCTAATTACACAAATTTCCTGTATAGAAGAGTTTACCACTAAAAACAGGGGGCTGACATTTTGAAAATCCGACTTGAAGTTACGCACTCGGTATGGTCACATGTTCTTCTGGACCAATGGGATGGCTGCTTCCACTAGTAACTCCGATAAAAAAGGAAATGGAACAGGTTGGCCCGTTTGGGGGGCACAGATCCACACTAGAACATTTGGGTGTGAAATAGCACAGCGCAAGTTACCGCCATCTTTTTTAAATAACTAACTGGTTATTCGTCCACTGCCTTCACAGTGGTCGTTGTGAGCCAGTCTGTTGAAGAGATTGGTTCCATGGAGTCTCCAGGTCTGGAAGTTAATGTTGAAGTACCTGGTATCTTGGAGACTCCAGATGTTGAGCGAGAAGATCCCAAGTCCGTATTTGCTGAAGACCTGGAGGATCTGACCCAGGCTGCTCCGGTCTCTGAGCAGCAGTCTGTCAGGGTGATGGAGGACGACTGGTACATCCTGCTGGTGGTGGTTCCCAGAGACACCAAATATGTGCCACCAGGTAACTTGAACTACACAGTCTCATTACATTTACCAAAGTTTTGGAAAAGATTTGTAGCCAAGGATGCCAAAAGACATTATTACATTCTATGCATCACAACTGAAGAAGTAAAGAGAAGCAAAAATGAAGCGACTGGAAAAAGATTGTTAAACTCTAGTAACAAAAGGGATAATTCAGATGTGAGAAAATGTTCTCTTTTTTTTTAAAGCAAGGAAACTTTTTTAAGCACTAAACGCTATGGTTAAGTACCCTAAGCTATGCTAAGATAAGTATGCTAAGCTATGCTAAGATTAGTATGCTTTTCAGTAATTTTCAACAAATACCTTCACAGTCGTCGCTGTGAGCCAGTCTGTTGAAGAAACTGGTTCCGTGGAGTCTCCAGGTCTGGAGGTTGATGTTGAAGTACTTGGTTCCTTGGAGACTCCAGATGTTAAGCAAGATCCTGAGTCCGTATTTGATGAAGACATGGAGGATCTGACCCAGACTGCTCCAGTCTCTGAGCAGCAGTCTGCCAGGTTGATGGATGACGACTGGTACATCCTGCTGGTGGTGGTTCGTAGAGACACCAAATATGTGCCACCAGTCAGCGTTGTGAGACAGCCTGAGGAACAGGTTCCTACGTTGGACTCTGCTGAACCAACTGATGACCAACAGCAGGAGGTGGTGGAGGTCACAGGGCTCGACTCAGAAGAGACAAGTCGCGCAGCATCAGGACCAGAGGAGACAAGTCGCGCAGCATCCGGACCAAAGATGGCGCTGCAGCAAGTCGCCCAGAGGGACGATGATTGGTACCTGCTGTTGGTCGGCGTTCCCCGACTGACACAATATGTCCCACAAGGTATTTGACTTGGAATGCAATCATTTGATGCATTTCCCCTCTGACTCTGAATGTTGAATTTTACTTCCAGAATTTATATACCTTGGCCACAAACTGAAAGTTCCACCGCATTAAAACATGCAATAGCACGGGGGTCTCGTTGGTGGAGTGGTTATGGACACCACACCTACTGCGCCACCGTTCATGTTAATGGCGCTGTGTCTACCGCAGCGTCCGTAGTGCTGCAAGCTCTCCTCCCTTGTCGATCTGTGATGTCTACCCCTTCAAACCAGTTTCCAACTAATCCTATCCAATAACGATGAAAAATGTCTCAACTTATAGCAGAATGCACACAAAACTCACACTGCTTTAAATGTGCTTAATGCAGCTTTCTACAGTTCTCACAGATCTAGTCACATATTCTTCTGGAATAATGGAATGGCTGCATTCACTGGTATGTGTAGAGGTGATCCAATGGTTGCGCTGTTCGATGAAGCAGCTTTTTTGTGTTGTCACAAGCCTAAAACGCGGTGAATCGTGTTCTTGCACCTGCAGTGATCCTCGTCAAGCAGTCAGTGGTGGAAAGGTCTGAAGAAAAAGTCACAGTTGAACAGGAAGTGACGGTGGAGGTCATACGTCTCACTCAGGAGGTCACGACGGAGGTCACTACAGAGGCGATGCCCCAACCTGCGCCAGAACCGGAGGTTCTACCACAGCAGGTCTTACAGAGAGATGACGACTGGTACATCTTGCTGGTCATCGTTCCCAGAGAGGTCCGATATGTGGAACCAGGTACGATTATTTATTTATTTTCTAAGTTATTTTTTCCGGCTCATCTTTATTGGAGAGGATTAGTTGAAAACTGGGTTGAAGAGATCAGGGGTAGACATCACAGACAAGCAGAGGAGGGGAGGAGAACTTACTACGGTACTTACTGCGGTACTGTGGAGGCTGCGGTAGACACAGCACCATTAACATGAAAGGCGGCCCTGTAGAAGCTGTTTTTAGGTCTAGTGGTCTTAGAAGCCAGGGCTCTGTAGAAACAGTTTTTAAATCTAGGGGTCTTAGAAGCCAGGGTTATGTAGAAGCTGTTGATGTGGTGGGTTGGGAAATGGTTGTTGCTTAACGCTTTCGCTGTTGTTGCTTCTCTTGGTTTGCAGTGAAGAGGTCGGCAGACCAGCGGAGTGATTCAGAGCAGATGTCACCTTCACCAGATGAAGATCAGGAAGAGGAAATTGTGGAGGTCAGACCCCAGCCAGCGCCTCAGACCCTGGAGGTCCCACAGACCCTGGAGGTCCCTCAGACCTTGGTGGTCCCACAGCAGCAGGTTCTGTGGAGAGACGACGTCTGGTACATCTTGTTGGTGTCCACTCCCAGAGACACCCAATATGTGGAACCAGGTAGATGGACTTGTTGTTTGAGTTGAACACTTTCATACACTGGCCGGGTTTCTCAAAAAAGGTACATTTGACAGAGTGTTCTAAAATCTGCTTTCTGCAACTCACCATGTGACCGATTATCCATTATCGACACCAAAATACTAAATTCAACTCCGAAATGACTCACATTCACTCTGGTCACATATTCTTCTGGACAAATGTGATGGTTGCATTCACTCTCAGGTCTGGTGTGGATTATTATATTGAATGGCCTGAATGTTTGGGTTGTGGAGAAGTACACCACAAGATCCAGCCGTCCCTTGATAATAATGACATGGTCTTTGTGTGATCTACAGTGACCCCTGTGAAGCAGCCCAAGCAGCAGACTTCTTCTTTTGAGACTTCGCAAGAGCGTGAGGAGAAACAGGAAGCGTTCGTAGAGGTTGTCCGGGTGGTGTCACAGCGTGAGGAGAAACTGGAAGTGGTGTCACAGCCAGATCCTGTGTCTCAGAGCATCGACAGCTCTCGGAAGGTCCTCCAGACAGAAGATGTCTGGTACATCTTGCTCTTTGCCCTTCCCAGAGAGACCCCCAGAGAGACCACCAGAGAGACCCCCAGAGAGACCCCCAGAGAGGCTCCAGGTAACTTGCAAAAACACTGTACGGATGTAATGGGTGTAAAATGACACCAGGGGGTGCTATGGGATCACACAGAACGCAATTCGATAGGTTAAAAAACAGATCACGTGGGAAAGAGTTCCCACTCCCACAGGAGTTAGAGTACCATAACCTTCCAGACATTGCATAACAGGGGACTTTATAAGCAGTCGATTGGCTACGGTAATTGGCAATCGACTGGTAATATGGCTGTGCAGCCTATTACTGTTGGTTCAATCTCTGTGTATCAAGAAATATGAATATGACCATTTCACATCTGTTACACTTACATAACACCTAGTATATAAAGTAACAGTTTGGAACATAGGGTGACATTTATTTTTTTTAAAGTGCAGGTTCCACTGTGAATTTTATTAAAACTCAAGCTTGAACGATTTGTCTCCAGCATTAGCTGCAAAGTATAATCGTTGTGAGGAGTTATGTCCCGATTGTGCTGCCACCTAGGGGTAGCCTGTCAAGCCAGAACAAATGAATCGTCCACGCATCGCACGCGACTAGAACGATCATTGGGTCTGGATTAAGCAGGTTGAAAAATGGTGTGTCAATCAAACAAAGTTATCAAATCACAGCGCAGTAGGTCATGGGGAACCAACAGGTTAGATGGCTCAAGCTGCATACATCGCAGTAGCATTTGACGTTCTAATCCAGCATTTTCTTGCAAGCCAACATTCCGTTTCCTTACAGTAGAAAGTTTATGTTCACCCGGGCTCCGAACCGGTTCAATGAACGAAAACAAAAACAAGCTGAATTTTACAAATTTTACAAGGAGCGGAAGCGGAAACGAAAAAATATTTCTTCAAATGTTCCGGAACAGAAACGGAAGATTATGGAATCCACAAAACCAGTTAAAAACTTTTTTCCATTCTCTTTATATTTTAGCATACCCTATGTCTGGGAGACTATTTCCGTCCAGTTTCACTCTCAGTCGTCAAGCCCCATTCATTTGGGGTTCCATCTTGTGGACAGACGAGGAAGTGAAAGTAATGGCCTAATACAGTAATACCTTAATACAGTTGCTCTGAAGTTTGAAAGTCCACCAAATATAGCTTGTATAAGAACTATATCTATACTTAACTTTGCACAATATAAGGAACTTTAAGAACGAATTAAATGTTTGTGTTCCGAACCGCTTCAGGACCAATATTTTGGTGGCAGAACTCAGCGGTTTAAAAATAATTTCGTTTTCAAACCCTGGTGTTGACACATATACATTTTGGCTTGCCAGTCTAGTCGCCTCTTTAAACCATGATCTATGAAACTGTCTTTGCAGCTGAGGAAACCGAAGCCGTCACTCCGGACGACGCGCCCCTGGGATCGAGCAGCACCTCCACGTGGACAAAGACCGAAGTCTCGGAGACACGAGAGGTCTTTGTTTCTAGAACCAAGCTGCAGACCATCCGGGAAGTCGTGGTCGTTAGAACTGACGCCGAAACGCAAGTGACGGGGAAGAGAGGAAGAACAGAGGTCTGGGGCAGAGACGATGTCTGGTTCATCCTACTGGCTGCCGCTCCCAAAGAGTCCCAGTATGTCCCAGGTAGGATGAATCTGTGTTTGATGCTATTTGAACGAGAGAATGTTCTAGAACATTGTAGAAAGTAAATTGCTAGTTTAGTGTCGAACCAGCATGCAGTACCAGTGAGAGAGAGCGCCGAGAGGAGGACAGAGAGAGATGGCGGCAACATATGTGTTAACGGGTGTCGCTCAAGGCCAATTTAATGTAACGAGTAGCGAATTGCTGACATCTCAGTAAAACGTTTTTTTTTTCACCTCAAATTTACTCGAGTAAAAGTATAACTTGTGAAAAATGTACTCCAAAAGTTTAAAAGTACACACAAAAATGTAACGGACTAAATGTAATAGTATAGTGATCATGCTATGTATCATGGGGAAAAACAACTTAATAACCCCAGACGTGCACTAGCCTGGCCAAGCCGGACCAAACAAATGGTCCATGCATTGCTCGCTCCAATATGCGTTTGGGTCTGGAGTCCATTGAATCAAAAAATCGGATGCCCGGCTCCGCTTCTGTCAATCAGAGCCACGTTGAGGCGCGCTCTCTACGAGGCGCTCCCTACTCCTTGTCACTTGTCACGCCTACTGAGCTGTGTTTGGACAACTTTTAATACGCTATATAATATATAATCCACTGAGCACAGACTTTCTGGGCATGTAATGTTTGTTTGAGAATGAATGACGTAATGCGTTTGTTCTCTGTCAGTGAAATTTGGGCAATTTGCTTCGTCTTGCAAAGCACTTTCCCCTTTGGGGACAAAGATAAAATTGATTGAGGGTTTGGGGGGGGTTTGTGTTTGCAGTGATGGTTGTGAAGGAGCCTGTCGCAAGAGCTTCTTCAGTTCCAGACGATGTTGAAGAACGGACCACTTCCTCCTGGACGAAGACTCAAACCATTTCCAGCTCCAGCCAGCGGACGGTGGAGGAACAGTGGACTACGACGTCCTCTCAGACCATCTCCCCACCAGCTGTGCTGCTCCGCAGACAGGACGACTGGTACATCTTACTGGCCGGCCTTCCCAGAGACGCTCAGTATATTCCTCCAGGTAATTCTATTTATTTTTTGGCCGCAAGCGCCGTTTTTCATTCTTTATTGAGAGAGATAGTGACAGGGTTAAATCGGAAACTGGGATGAAGAGTCAGGGGGAGACATTGCAAAAAAGCCGGACATGGGATTTGAACCTGCGGGACTGCTCGACCTATGGTCTGGGGGACGTGCTCTCTAACTGCTCTAACTGTGCGCCCCCCCAATTCTAGAAAATTGTATTCTCATTTCTTTGTGCAGAGGCACACTAACCCTAACTCTTTTCAAAATTATGTTTTATTCTGTTAACATGAACAGGGGCGTGTTAGGTGTTGTGTTAAAAGCACTCTGCCAACGACACCTCACTTAAAATTTCATTTTTTTTTTAATTCTGAAAAAGCGGGTGATATCTTGGCAGTCAGTGTGATGATGGCTGGATTGCGCAACTATTATTTCCAGTAGATTCTCCACAAAGCATTTCATTTGGAACAGCACAGTATTTCCTGTTGCAAATTTGCACACTATCCATGAAGTTTACAGTGTACATAGTGCGCCGAAGAGGAGTGCACTTTGGAAGAATGCAAATTGTAGCACACCGAAGGATGCTAACCGAATGTTGATTATAAATTGTCATTGCAGCCACCCTGGTCAAGGTTTCGACAGCTACAGACCAGCCTGACTCCACGGCTCCAGACGTTGGTCCAGTGGTCTCAGTGGTCTTCCAGAAGATTCCACCGACACCAGAAAGACTTGAGAGCACGCAGCAGGTGATCTACAAGAGAGACGACGACTGGCATGTCCTGCTGTTCGCCATTCCCAAAGAAAGTCAATACGTCCAGCCAGGTATGGACCACACCTTTGTAGCAGTACATGAGTTGATGCACCAGAAATTTAAATTATCGACACGACGAATGCATTCGTCCGTGTCACGAATCCTCGGACCTCTATTTTTGTCTGTTTGTCTGTCTGTCAACAGGATAACTGAAAAAGTTGTGCACGGATCTGGGTGGAATTTTGTACAGTTGTTGGAAATGGCAAACTGAACTATACGTCTATAGCGTCATAGTTTGACAACTGTTATGAGCTTACAAACTGCGATTTTGGCGCAGGTTTGCATTCTCCGAGTGATTCTAGTTGAAACTTTTTTTTTGTCCGTAGCCACCACCTTCACGAAGCAGTCCGACGAGCAAGGAGAGTACATCCGTCTCCAGCAGGTGTCCACTACCGTGGTGCGAGACGTGCGGGTCTACAGCCAGACGTCCGTCACTACTACAGTGGTGACCCAGAGGACGGTGTCCGGTCTGGGGACGGTGGACAGCCTGGGAGAGGCTCTACCCACTGGGGTCGTACAGATGAGAGAGGACGACTGGTTCCTTCTCTTGGTCGCGGCCCCCAGAGCCACACTCTATGTTCCACAAGGTACGCTGAGGGACTACAGGGCGACGGCACAGCTTGGCGACATTTTGGTGGTAGCACTTACGTTGAAGTATATGTACGTTTATGTACGGTTAAGTGGTATAAATTACCACTTCACGTCCATATATAGAAGCAAATACAAGGGACATAGTTGCCATCTGCTGGTGATTGACAGCATATTAACATGGATAAATCAATAATAGAAGACTTTTAAACAGACAATGTTATGCAAATATCGGTCTCTATGCGTTCATCTGACTGTGATGGTACCTCCAAAATGTCTGCCGGCCCAAACATCACCGCGCACCAGCCCTAGGAAATGGAACCAGGCACTGGAAATGGAAATACATACATGTATATAGTTTATAAAGGTGATTAAGATGATTATAGATAATAATTATAATGAATTAATCAAACACCAATTCACATCAATTCCTTGTGTTCATGCAGGCCAAGCCGGGGGTTGGGGGGGTTTATCAGTGGGGTGGGAATACAGTGTGCGACAGATGGTCTTAAAGGTAATAGGATTATTTTTTTGTCAGCTTAGAAAGACGTGCTACCCCGGGGTGTTGGAAGTTAAATACTGCACCGGTAGCATGTAAATAAAAACCCTGGTCATTTTTAGTACACTATTCATGGGAATATGATAATAATTATTATTAATATCATGCAGATTTATTTTACCACAGCACGCCACTCATACACAGTTTCTAGCAAGATCTTCTTTAAAAAGATAAAATCTGTTGAGTTGAACAATGTAAGTAATATGAATACCAATGATGATAATACTATTTTATATCAATTTATTATGAAGAGAATTGCTTATTCTTTATATAAATAAAATTGGACGAGACACTTGCTCCGCACATTGCACACAATGAATGAATGGAATGAAAAAGGACAGACAGTACAGAGCCATTGGTCATTGCAGCATGGTTCATGAGACATATTGTATTTACTGTGTGTTGTTGCTGTTGTTGTATTTACAGTGCCCACAGTAAAGCTGGAAGCCAAGTACCCAGCAGAGCCTTTAAGTCCAATCGTTCCAGACCGGACGCTAGTGGTACCAACAGAGCGGACCGGAGTGGTACCAACAGACCGGGCGGTGCAACCTGGCCCGAAGAGGATTGAGGATGACTGGTTCGTGCTCCTGTACATTGTGCCGAGAACAACAGTCAGTGTTTCTCCAGGTAAGTTTCCTGCAGGGGGCAGGGGTCACACACACAAATATACTGTATACTGTATGCA
>OMKY01011887.1:1480-12186 GCA_900302395.1 Bregmaceros cantori
GTAGCGCAGCGGGGCGTTGAACGGCCACGCACACGCACAATCCGCGGGTCAGGCATGTTCCGATTCGTTCACCCTGTTCCGATCCGAATTTCGGATCAACTGTGATCCGTTGCACCCCTACCGGGGACCGTGGAGGGCAGAATGGAGGCGCAGACCCCTCGCTGCTTACACCGTTTACAAGCCGGCCATCCCTTTCCCCGAACGCCACCGTGCAGTGCCCCTCTTTGCTGAATTGTCCTGAAGTATCCTGAATAAACCATGGTGAATACATCCACTGAACCTAGTAATGATCCAATGTGTATTCGTGACTCATTGGGAAAAAGAGTAATATGGACACATTGTGAAATGCACCAGTACCGAGGTAGACAGCTTACCGATGCGGTCGCCCTTGCTGAAGGGTCTGGTGACCATGTTGTCCATGTCACCATCTTCACAGAGTTTTAGCTCTGTCAGGTACACCTCCACTTTACTGTGCTTCACAAACATCCCCTGTTCCACCACCTGCCAAGCACATCACAGGTTACTGTCATAAGATCTTCAGTGTGACCACTAAAGAGTTGGCTAGGGCTAGAAGGAAAAAAAACTGATTCAAATTGAAATGTTGAAATACGATTGTTCAAATATGTAAATCGTAAATTCTGTTTCATGTCTCTAGGATGTTGTAGTAACTGATTTAGTACGGCACACAGACTGTATATAAAGTAGACAAAGCAGCGTGCATGACGTCATCCTATTGCTTTTATCAAAGTTGGGTTGTGCCCGCCGACTACGCACTGCCATTGTTGAAAGTACCCGTATATCCGGAAACAAGGAGAGATAGAGTGACACACAATTAACCGATAATTATCCCGGCAATATACATTAAAAAATGAATTAGGAAAGATCTTTAAATAGGTTAAAACAGGCTGCTAAGATTGGAATATTTGTATTGGAATTCCCATAGGAATCGGATTTAGGAGACTAGGCTCCCACCATTCTAACCTAGTAGGCACGGACATCAAAACAAACGCGGTGTCCATTTTTATATACAGTCTATGACTAATTTTTTCATTAAAATCGACAACCAATTGACTATTAAAATCATTAATTGTGGCCCTGGTGAAAATGCTTGGCACTGAAAGGGTTAATGGCATACAAAAGCGTGTATGTACGGACGCACGGCCAAATGCAACAGTCACAGAGAGTTTCTGAAATTAGCCGTGGAACAGCTGGGACTGGCCAACTATGTACTCCCCCACCGACCAGACAAGCAGGGTGTAAAAGGCAGGTGGCAGACTCTTCATTGTGAACGCTGACTAAATCCCTTACAGTTCCACATTTTCATTACAATATTCTACTTACTATGGAATAGGGGTGCAACAATTACACTAGGGCTGCAACTATCGATTATTTTAATAGTCGATACGTTTATTTTAACGATTAGTCGATTAATCAGTTGGATAATTTTTCCTTATAAAAATACCCCAAATTCTCTAAGCAAACAACTATTACGAGAAATAAATCCTTTCAACTTGAAATCTAGTCACATTTGGCTTTTTTACCATCTAATGTACAAAGTTTAAGTTACATCTGACAACAAAGGTATTACATGTTATTTATACTGTAATATTGTCATTTATTTTGACATATTTATGTATTTTCTATCAATAATGCCCATTTAATGTTTCACATTTTCTGAAATTATGAATGAACATTAAATTTGTGTGGATAAATGGGGAAACATCAGCTCAAAACTGCCAACAATAAGAATGATTCCATTCTTTGTCGATTATCGATTATTAGATTAGTTGTTGATTAATTTTATAATCGATTAGTCACCGATTAATCAACTAATCATTGCAGCCCTAAATTACACAATTAATTGGTGACTAATCGATTAAAAATATAATCGTCAACCAATCTAATAATGGGCAAAGAATTGAATCATTGTTATTGTCGGCAGTTTTGTGCTGATGCTTCCTCCATTTATCCACACCAATTTGACATTCATTCATAATTTTCAAAATATTAAACTTTAAATGGACATTATTGATTAAAAACGATACAGGAGGGGGGGGGGGTGCTTGCGGCCCAAAAAATATAAAAAATAAAAAGTAAAAAAAACTTGAATATGAAGGAAACCACGAAAATATTATGGTATAAATTAAATGTAATGAGTTAGTCAGACGTCGTAACTTAAATCTTTGTACATTTGTTGGTTAAGAAAAAACAATTTTGAGTAGAGCGTTATTTCATGTTAACTATTTCTAGTAACTGCCGCTCACTGTGAGAATTTGGGGTATTTTTTCCAAGGAAAAATTATTCAACTTCTATCAATGTCATCAATTTAATATTTCATATTTTCAGAAATCTAAAATTAGGTGTTAACGTCAACACAAAACTCCCTGACAATTACCATGATTCAATTCCTTGCCGATTATTGAATATTAAATGAGTTGCCAATTTTCTAATGGAAGAGTCACCAGTTAGTCGACTAATCGTGGCACCAGTACTTCACATGTCATGACATGACTAACAAAGCATGGAGAAAGTCATTAAGGAGGCCTCAAGCCATTTTCAATGTCTTCAATTTTTCAAAATTTCAATTTTCAAAAAAACATTCAAGTCACAACTTACTGGGGAAGTAACCAAGTAGGTGGATTTAGCTTCCCCAAAGAGTAGGACATTCAATATTTTAAGTGTGCATGTGATTTATGTAGGGCAGCAACTGACTAGTTTGATCATTGATTATTCGTCCATTTTACCAAAGATTAATCAATTAATCACTTCAATTAAAACCGGATCGATTGGGGGGGCGTGCGGTGGCCGAGCGGTTAGAGAGCGCGTCCCCCCCCCGACCATAGGTCGAGCATAGTTTGAATCCCCTGTCTGGCATTTCTGCAACATCTCCCTCCCGACTCTTCATCCCAGTTTCCGATTAATCCTGTAGCTATCTCTCTCAGAAAAGAATGAAAAACTGTGCTTGCGCCCAAAAAACAACTTAAAAAAAACAAAAACGGATCGATTATTAGTGCTAGTTAAGTTGATTATACAGTTATTAAGTTCGTAATATTAATGTTGTAAACTTTTTTTTCTGTTTCACTGCCTCCTCTCATTGTTAACATTTCCATTTTTCAGAATCAGCATGGAAATGCCTACTCCTCCATTCTAAATATTAACATTGGATTTTCACCAAAGATTATGTAGTCTTTATTGCATAATATATTGGCCATGACATTGTGAGTCGCATTGGGAACAACAAATATTAGAAACACGTTTGAGCAGAAGATGGGCCAAACAAGGAAACAATCTGCTGATTAATGGATCATCAAATTAGTTGGCGATTATTTCAATAATCAATTATCATCGATTAATCGGTTGCACCTCTAGATCTATGACACCTGCAGCAAAGTGTCTGGACTGTAACAAAACACAGCTGTGCGTGTGATTGGAAGAGTGAGGTTCGAGCAGAGAGGTGTCTATATTTAAGCCCCCTCCCTCCTCATGGTAACGTGGTAAATGTGCTAAATATACCGATAAGTGTGCCTTAACACTACACACATACGTCATCGTTCTTCGTTGTCATCGTTCTTCAGGATGAAACACCACTACTCCAATGAGGATCATTTCATATCAATGGGTTTTTGTGCAACAGAAAAATGTTTTTCAAGAAATATGCAAATGGAAAGACATTTTTCAATGCACTAACCAAAAGCCAATCACAGACACAGGACTGTATCTAGTAAATGTACACATGTACAGCTCAAGTCTTGCATTGCTGTTTCATTGACTGTTTTATTTTGGTTTAACAAAAACATTCTTATAGTTGTGTCGAGGGATTTAAACTGGGAATACTATGAATCACTAGTCATGTGTAGTGGGTGAAAATATGGACATTTAATTCAAGGTAAAATTGTAACTTTTCAAATATTTAAACATCTTATGCTCCCATGATGTGGTTCTCTGAGCAGAATGTGTAAGTATAATGAAATCACTCGAGTTGAGATGTATGTGGGACAGTGCCATTGTCACCGTATAGAACAGGGGTGCTATGGTCCGCATGGACCTCACATTCGGCCCGGTTACAACAGTGGTTGGAAAAGGTTTGTAATCTGACAGTTTGTCTCACTCGTGCCCCGCGCGCCCGTCTCTGTTGCAGCGTGTACACTGACCAAGGTACTAAGGAACGAGTTTCTCGATATCAGTCAGGATGTTATCTAAAACACCGAAGGCTGGCGCATCTTTCGAGAGAAATGGAAAGTGAGGGGCGACCCGAGGAGAGCCGGCAGGTCAGCATCGAGGAGTAACTCAGCGGACGTCCGATGTGAAGCAGCAGGCTGCGTGGACGTGGAGCACATCAGGTGGCGGCAGGTCGGGGGTGAGTGCCAGATAGAATTCCCCAAGAATTGTCATTTTTAAAAGCTCCGCCGACCACTCAACTGCATGGATATGGTGGTAACGCAAATATGATGTCAATTATCAACCTTTTAAAAATCTGCATGTGTTCTGTTACAATCGGGTGAAGATTGGCTCGATTTGGAGATAAAAATTAAAAAGACTGACCAAAATACGACTGTGGTCACCTTTCCCCACCACACGATGCACCATTTGCCCGAGCGGTCCGTGATTTACCTGTTTAAATGGTTCAACATTCAGCTTGGAGGTACGATATTCAGCTTCCCAAATAGTTTTAATGATGGAAATCGGGCCGCACGTTCAAAAATGATAATTTAATATTTATGCGAGACTTTTCGGTTATGAATGTGTGCAATTGCCCGACACGTGGACATCTTAATGAGGTCATGAAAACATCCTCGACCCAGAACCTATTCCTCAAGAAACTAAAAGACTTCTGGCTGACTAATCTAGTATGAATGTGCCCGTTTTCCCATTTTAAAGGGGAATTAGTGTTACTATACACTAAATCACACCAGTTTCACAACTCTGGGATGAAAACAAGAAATTTGTTTAAAGACCAGCAGCCTAACACGCATCCATTGCTGCTGGTGTCAGAGACTGCATAGTCAAGACTCATGTTCCCCATCATGACTGATGGGGAACATGTATTCACAGAAATGTCGCTCCACACTGAAACTGAAGATGCTCCCATCAGTCTGTGTTTGCTCTGCATTTAGTCAACAAGACAAAACACACACACTAGGGAAAAAAAAGAAAACAATAAAATACTTTTTTGCACCTGCACGCCCGGTACCGCAAACAGAATATATTGGACTCAAGTGTTCCTGCTGTTTCAGATAAATATGTAAAGACACACACACACAATCATGAGAAAAATAATAATTGTAACCCTTCATGGAATACATTACAGCAGACATACGATTTACAACGTAGGATATAGCTAGTTTTGACCCTGTATCTGGCATTAAATGGCAAATGTACAGCGGAATAACCAGCGTTATACATATATCCTGTAAGTGTTTGTGATTGTGCTGTGAATATCTTAATGCAATTTTGTCAAATACATTATATTTACAGCCATAACAACATTATGTATTTTCATTTGAACCTGCAAATGCTGCTAGTTTTTTAAAAATATTTTTAAATAACACATTGAAAATGTGCAGTTATATCATTAATGTGATTATTATGCTCTGCAATCAGGCTTAAATTTTACACACACATACACACACAAACTCCAGCGCAGTAAACCGAAACTGATAGGATACGCTCTCCCTCTCTCACCCTTTCCCTTCCTCTCTCTATCCTCTCTCCATTGCTTGCATGCGATGCATATCTGTGCAGTGTACACACAGCGAGCCAGCGGATAAAATGAGCAACAGGAAAAGTGCATTTCAAGACTGAAAGTTGGACGTTCGACACACACCTACACACATTCAGAGGCTCAGGGAATGTGTGTGTATTTAGTGTGTGGGGATGGGGGGGGCATAGTAGTTGGCGTGTGCCTGTGCATGGAGGGCTCGCGTCCAACAGATATACAGCGGCACCCTACGTCTGATGGGTAATACGGGAACGATTAAAATCGATTTAAAACACAAAAACTGAATTAATAGTTTCAAATTGCTTAACCGCCCCCACCTCTAACACACACACACACACCAAGAGCCACTGTTGGATTCCTAATGAACGTGAACACATTGGCATAGTATCCAACTGATCGGAGCCCCAATCTATGACGAAAGCTGAAGCTGAAAATTGAGTCCCTCTCTCAACACACCGACAGCTTTAAAAGAGTTTGATGTTGGAGAATGGAAGATTGAAGGCAGCACACCTGTGTCAGTCAAAGAGATTAACTCAACTTTATCATCAGGCCGTGTGCTTTTGTCTTTTCAAAAGAATAACAAGAGTGAGAGTAGAAGCCATTCTCATTAGTTTGAAGATTATTACTATCATGAATAAATGTACAGTTATATTATCACATTTCTGGCTGTAAGTGTTTGCCTCCAAAATCGCATTTCATCAACTTACCCTAGAGTATTAACTCAACTAATCTGGGACAAACCCATCCATTCAAAAATGGAAAGCACAAAGGATCCGTTGCGGGGGACGTGGCAGACACAAAACTAGTATATCCCCTATGCTCTCCACCCAGAAATACAAACATGACATTGAGAAAAAAAACTTCAAACTTCCATAAGAGGACTAAGTTAACCAACGCAGCGAGCTGCTACAGAGTGAAAGGAAGTGTCAATTTCTATTTTATGATCGACATTTGAATTGAAAGTTCCATTTACCACATAAAACGTTACAAACGTTCATGCTGATTGGAGTGCAAATCCAAATGTAGACACACAATGAAGAATGTGTCGTTCACTAATTTGGAGCTTCTTGGCATTAGCTTTCGCTGAGGAATTGTGTGTGTAATTTGTCTGTTGCAATATTTTATTACATTTGGATTAAAGAAAAAGATCGGGGAAGAAAGCACACACAAAATCACCTCAGATATGTAAAAAAAAGAAAGACATAATTATGCAAAATGGTTGTTGGTTGGTGCAGGCAATGAATAATGACAAACATAATAAAAAGAACATTGTTTCATAACATACATTCATGAGATGGTCCTAGCAGACAGCAGAATCTGCATGTCTAGTGAGTTTTGGAACAAATAGAGGAAAGACGTCTCCAGTACATTGTGCAGTCGAGGAATCACGATCAATGAGTAATGGAGCTGCAGAATTCTCCATTTGGCACTCTGACAACACTACACTACTATGACCCGCACACACACACACTTTCACTCTTATCTCCATGTCTCCTCAACATTCCCGCAGCCCAAGCACACGCAGCTAGCCAGCTAGTTCCACATGATCCAGACCCCCAGAGTCTCCAGTCAACGGCAGTCATTCTTAATCCACTTCCAAGATGGTGCCCCGGCTCAGATGCTACTCTGGCTTTGCAAAGCACGGACACCCTGGTATTAAATAAAACAACAACCGAGGAACAAAACGAGACAACGAAAAGAAGGAAAGACCTCTGGTTTGTTGGGTCCCGGGGCTGCCTCCATGGAGCTGTGCTGTCACCCACTTGGGAGACCGAAATAGTTCTTGGTTGAGGTGGGGTGGGGGGTAAGGAAGGGGTAGTGACTGGGACTGGGGTGGGACACCCGACACCCGCACATACATCCGCCTCTCATACATGGACACGGGCAGTCATGACACGGCAATTTGACCATCAGCTGCTAGCTCCCGGGGGCAGCACATGCTAGCGAAGCTCCGCCGCTAGGAGGCAGAAAATACTCTGCATGTGCAGTGGGGTTTAGGTCGCGCAGGATTGAACACAATAGCCCCGTTTACATGGACGCCGTTTTTTGGATCTTTATTAAATTTAGGCGGATCAAATATAATCTGCTTCACCTGTATATATGAACACTTACCAATCAGATCCATGTTTACGCCATGTTTATATCAGAGAATGTATATAATATCTATATGTATAATATATTCAGATTCATCATGAACGCCCCCTCGGGTCTGCTGAGAGGAGTGGGGAGGCCATCCCCGTTGATCTCAGAGAGAACGCGAGCCGGCCAGCGCGTTCCACCGAAGGCTTCAAAATTCAAGAATCCGTGGAGGTGTATAGATGAGTACTTTTGAATCGTATCCACCTGTAAGCGGATTACATCGAGTCTTTTAGGTACCATGTAAAGTCAAAACTATGCGTCAAGGATGTCGCGTCAAAGATGTGCGATTATTTGAAACTAGGGTTATTGTTAAAATTACCACGGTGTATAGTATCAGTACAGTGTACAGTATTTTTTTTTGCAGTCCATTATGAATAGCTACTACTCCTACCCCAATTGTTCTTTTTTTTGTTCAAAAGTTCTTGCTGTTTATCACGGTTACCGGTGTACGCTATTTCCAACAAAATAATTGTGATTACAGACGATTAACCAATTAATGAATCAATCAATGAATCGGTTAATTTTTCAATTCAAATCAGATTGATTAATATCTATTATAGGTTTTCACCCAAGCCTACGTGTTGTCTTTATTGTATTAGGGCCATGACGCTGGGAATGGAGACTGGCATTGGGAACAACAAACATGTTTGAACATAAGATGGGCCAAACAAGGCAACAATCACTGCTGATTAATCCATTATCAAATTAGTTGGTGATTATTTCAATAATTGATTATCATCAATTAAATCTGTTAATCGGTCGCAGCTCTAGTGTCAATAAAATATCAGTTCCTTCTCGACCTGGCCACTCAATGCTCTAATAGCCTGCGGCCCACGGCCCACCTTAACATATAAGTCTAATGTCAGTATGGCTTAAGAGTTTGGCCCACAAGGTCATTTTTCTGCAGTAAAAACAAGAGTTGGGGATGGACACAGGCCATTTCAGGATGAGTGGCAGGTCAATCTTTGTGTCCGAAATCGTTCCCTATCCCCTACTCCCTACTCCCTATATAGTGCAGTTAAAGGGAAAGACCACTGACAATTCAAATGAAACATGTTTTCCCTTGTCCTAAAATGACAAAATCCACACATTTTGAACATGTATGTTGACTTATGTGAGATTCAATTAGTTACACAAAAATCTAATGTGGGGTTTTATTGGTGGAAAACCAGCTGCTGCGTTTCTATTGGCCTTGGGGCGTTGTGATATGTGTGTGCATCGAAGGTGGGGCGAAGACTGTCCATGCACAGTAAATGTATTAAACCGGAGTTGTGGATTAATATTTCACCCGCATTGCATCCAACAGGATTGGTAACTAGTCAGTTTTCAAATCGATGCAAACTTTGTAACCCCTCACGCAAGAGGGGTTTTGAACACGGAATGTGTGCAGACAAACCCTCAGTTATCTCTGTAAGTGTGTTGAAAGATGAATAATAACTTAATACCTGCATACGTTATTAAAACAGACGGTTCACTGAAATGTGTTCAGAAAGGAATTATTAAAGAATTAACATTTTTTTCAGTGAACTGTCCGTTTTAGTTCGTCTAAAACTGGGGGTCCGCAAGAGGTCCGTATGTGTTGATATATGCATTTACCACGATTTACCACCTTTCACCGCCTGGGGGCAGTAAGTGAATTTTTCAAGAAATCAAATGACACTGGCAGTCATTTTTAACTAGCACGAAGAAACACATTTCCCAGCAGTTTAAAGTGATACTATGCATTTTTTTCCACAGTATCCCAAACATTACTTTCACATTATCGTTCTCTCGATACCAAAAATTGGCGACATCCTTTAAAATGAAGGGATACGCGGGTTACATTAAGCCTGGAAAATGGGTCCTTGTGGTGAAAGGATTAAGAATCTTGAGAACGAAAAATGCCTCATATCGGCCGACATAATCAATGACCGATGATCGGTTTGACTAGTAAATGGGTCAATGACGTGCCATGCATTTTTTGAGTGCCCAGGCAAATTTTACTAGAAAAGATTTAATACTTTTTAATTAAATGTACATTTTTAGACACACCTCCTTCCTCTTTATCGGGTTCTATTAGTATTTATCGTGGATATTGGACATTTACAGATTTATGGAGCTCTAAAACATTTTGGCACTTGTGCCAAAATGTCATTCGATGCAACGTGCCCCCCTAAAATCTAGTTAGTAAAATGCTCTGAAAACATTAAAAACATGAATAAAATGTCAAATGTATACAAAAGGTAGAAGGAGATCCATTTATTAGTTTTGACTATATTTTTGTTCACCTAGTTTGAAAACCTTATTCGTCATTGACCCAAATACCACAACAAATCAGGCTTCCAACAAGCATCTCACAATATGAATTATGGTAACTCTGATATTGACCACATACAACAGACCTTTCGAGAGATGGGTTCCTGGTTTTCTCCAAGGCCATACCAGCTGATCAGCTTGTTCCAGCCCTCCGTAGGGACAAGGATGTAGTCCAGCTCGTCGATAAGGTTCTCCTTGATGGCCAACGCGTCTCCATCTGTGAACGGTGAGGGGCACACAAATTGTTGTAAAGTCCCAAGTACATCTGAAGTTGTACAAGACCATAGGTGGAGCAGTGCCGCGGGTTCTCATCCCCTCGCTGGCTTTTCTACTCTGTTTCTCAGCTAATCATAATCATATCGCTATCTCTCAATAAAGAATGAAAAATGGCGCTTGCACCCAAAAAAGTTTAGACACACACACTATATTATAATTATATATATATATATATATATATATATATATATATATATATATATATATTTTTTTTTTTTTTTTTTTTTTTTTTTTTTTTTTATTTTTTTTTTCTTCTTTTTTTTGTTTTTTTTTTTTT
>OMKY01011940.1:2715-19231 GCA_900302395.1 Bregmaceros cantori
AATCAGTGTTGTACCCGAAGTTGTTCAAAGAACGATAGTTCGTGAACTCCATATTTTTTACTCCTTTTGATTGAAAACACAGCAATAAAACAAAAACTGATTCTAAAGTGCACAGTTTCTACACAGTAAATTTTGCAGTGTTAAATATGCAGTGTCAAAGTTCATTGACTCTTTCAGAGTTATTACAACAACGGAGGGAGTTGAATATTTACTAGTGTTGGTGTTAATTTGCAGAGTTACAAGGCACCGTGTCAATTAGACTCTACAAAGCCCCACCCAAAGCCCACCAACCTCATCTTCTCTCAAACTTTAAAGACCGCCATTTTCATTGCATCATGACTCATGCGGCACCCGACTCTTAGCGCGGACCGAGGTTCGGCTCGGACCCCGGGGGTTTGGGTTGCAGTAGCACTGCCGACTGCTCAGATGCAGACGCCTGTCCCTTCATGATGTGCTGGCGGTGCTGTACAGTGTTAGCCAGTGTTATTTTTTTTACTCAATTTCAAGTTAAATTTAAGAGGAGTTGAACACTATGGAAAGAGTTAATTTAACACCAAATCTGATAAGGACCAAATACACTCAGACACAGTGTTAAATTTAACTCTTTAAGTGTTGATTTGACACTGCAACATTTACTGTGTAGGATTAGGTGGAAACTGGGTTTGAAGAGATTGATTGTTGAGTTTTTATAATTAGATATCTTATAATTATATATGTTATAATAATGTTGGCGGCGCCGACTCTAGGCCGAAATCTCGGCCGTTGCTGTTGAGTGCACTATGCGTGAGTGCACTAAACAGGGAGTAGGGGACACAGCCGTTATCTCTCCTCACACAACATCTTGTTAAATCCAGTGTCTTATTGCAAATGTGACGGTCCTCATGAAACCATAGTGATGAAAAGTTGACCTGTTTGGTGCCTGGTCACTTGATGATGAGGAAGAGGCTCCTGTCTCACTTTATCCTTGGCATGACCGTCTCTCTGATCACCTCCAGACAATATGGCTGTGGACAGACTGGACACCTCACGGGACACCTGTGTGTGTGTCTGTATGTGTGTGTGAGCGTGTGTCTGTATCTGTGTGTGAGCGTGTGTCTGCGTGTGTGTGCGTGTCTGTGTGCGTATCACCCTCCAAAGCCGGGATTAATGCGGCTCAATCTCACTCATCATCAGTTTAATACCCTGACAGGCAAACACCTGACACAAAAACAGACAGACTCTCTCTCTCTCTCTCTCTCTCTCTCTCTATACCCCACTCCCACAAACCCACTCCATGGACCCTGTGGATTAAAAAACAATTGTGTCCAAATATTTGGGGGCATGTTCGGAAAGGGACGCTCCACGAATCGTCCCCATAGGCCAGTGCAATAGTGACAATAATTATTCTCATAACGACCACCTCACCTTATCTCTCTCGCTTTCCCTCTCCCTGTCTGTCTCTCTCTCCCCCACTTTCTCTCACTCCCTGTTTCTCTCTCTCTCCCCACCCGCCTCTCCCTCTCTCTCCCCCGCCTCTCTCTCTCGCTCTCCCACTTTCTCTCTCTCACCCCTTTCTCTCTCTCTCCCTCTTTCTCTCTTGTATCTGTGTCCTTTTTAATAGAATAACTTTAAACCTGTATCACCACGAAACACCAAGATGGGGAAGGAGATGAGTTTTGAAACTGTCCAGAGATGAAGAAAGGTGAACATCAGCAGAAGGAAGCCACGGGAATTGTGCTTAGTGTTGAGGAGGAGGCCAGCACCAGAGGAAGGGGTGTTGATGATGGAGGAGGTCTGACAGATACTGGGGGACGAGTTCATTAATAAATACTGTATACATTCACAAGTAAATAGGGAAATGAATGGATAATCAAGGGGATCCCACGTCTCCAAATTTACATCCCCAAAATTTACAAATTTTACAAATTACTTTGAAAAACTGAAGACCTTATTGCTGAGTGAGATCCGAGGGGTATACGGGGGAGAGAAGGAAGGAGAGAGAGAAGAGAGGAGAGAGAGAGGGAGGGAGACAGAGAAGGAGAGAGGGGTGAGAGGGAGAGAGAGAGAGTGGGGGGGAGGGAATGAGAGGATGAAGGATAGCGCGTGAGAACTCCATTTCCCAGAATCCCACTGACCTATAGCAGACAGTGCCGAGAGGAAGTAAAATGGCGGTGTCCGATGGGCTGGGCCTCTTTTTGTGATTTGGGAAAAAGGGAAAAAAGCTCCGTCCGCGGTGCGTTCCTAACGGGTTTAATAACCCGGTTTACCCCGCAGCGCCAAGCGAGGCGACCGTGCTCGGAAGGCCATGCTCCCCGCGCACCAGACCGGCCAGCGGAGCCGACGGTAAGGGCATGTCTGTGGCGGACGCCGCGCCGCTAGCCGCCTCGGCTAGCTGCAGCTGTCCGGGTCTTGCTGCACCGAGCGGCCGGGGGTGCGATGAATCCCGCTCTGCACCGAGCGGCCAGGGTTCGGTGAAACCCGCTATGCAGCGAGCGGCCAGGGTTTGGTGAAACCCGCGTCAGACCCAGCAGTTTAGCATCTGTTTATTTCAATTAATCTGTGCGTTGTTTTCTTGCTAACACCATCGGTGTAGGCTGGACGAGCCGCCCCCACCATCCACCCGGTGTCGGCTGGACGAGCCGCCCCCCCACCATCCACCCGGTGTCGGCTGGACGAGCCGCCCCCCACCATCCTCCCGGTGTCTGCTGCACCGACACCGGAAGGATGCGTGTGTTGGCTCGGCCCCGGAGATGTTGATTGTCCGGGGAGTTTATTTTAGATGCTGCGATGTAACGGACGACGAGATGATGATAACCGTTGACGGGCAGCAAATAGTGGAACGTGTATCTTGACACAAAGGCATCGTGTTGGAAATCAATCGGCATGTCACTAGATGACAGCGATTCTTTTTGCTTCAGAATGGCTTTTCATATTTTTTAGTCTTGATTTCCTAAACATTTAACATTAATTTGCCCCTCGGGGATTAAATAAAACAATATATCGACCTAAAAGGAAGTCTTGGACTATTAAAGTATAAACCTACATGCTGGCTAATGATTTTAGTTTAAACGAAATGCTTCGCGCCTGTGAGTGGGGATTTTGAAATCGAGTGAAAGTTGTGACATCTGTCCATTGCCTGGCGGAGCAGCTTGGTGAAGCATCTCGGGCTTCTCATGTCAACAAATCACTGAGGAATGATGTCAACTCATTTTTATTTACGTAATTAATGATCAACATCTAGATGTAACCCACAGTCGCATCTCTCAGTGTGGAACATATGAGTAATTTCCTAACTTTAATGATTAACTGTCCTTGTACGCTGCCATGCAATGAGTTAATTTCTGTAGGTTATCATCAAACCATTGACCTGAAATGCTTATTTGTTTTTAAAAGAAATGTGTATTGCTATCTCTTTTGAATGGTGAATTTTCCTCATAATCTGACTATTGGGCAGATGGGAGAAAGCCATACGGACTGAACACCGCTGTCATAAAGCTAGCTTTTTGACTGAAATCATTCGGGGTAATACTTTTAAAAATATGATCATAAATTAGGATCACTTTGACTTTAGTTACACCACAACCAGAATTCACATATGGTGCACGTTTAGAGACAATTTATAGACTCCTAAGATCATCCTAATTCCAAATGATAACATTTTCCAGTTAGACTTTCAGTTGCACTTCCTTCACTTCAAATGCATGGATAATGTTTTTGTATTTGGCCTTTAGACTTTTTGTACAAGTTAGCCAGAACATTTACAACTGTAGTAATTTCCCCATTCTTCTATTTTCCAGGATGTTCAATTGAAGTGACCCTACTTCGAGGGCCTCCATGGACGTGTCTCCAGTGCCGGGCTTTGCCAAGGGCCCGCCCCCGATGTCTTCTCCCAGTTTACCCCCGGACGGGGCAAAGAGCCCCCCTCCCTATTCGCCTACCTCTTCCCCGTCCTCTCCCCCGTCCTCTCCCTCCTCCCCTTCCTCGGCGTCCTCCTGCCCTCCGGCTACGGTGCAGCCATCGTCTCGTGACTTGGTGACGTCGTCCACCTCCATGCCTGCCACCGCTGTGCCTCCCACTTCCTCCGGCCCTCCTGGCGGGGGGCTCCTCTGTTTTCCTCCTCTACTTCCTGTTAAACCACTGGCCAGCGGCAGCGGTGGCAAGGAGATCTATGATCCCTTCCACCCTACCGAGGGCGAACGCGAAGGGAAAGGTGGTTCAGAAGCGGTGGAAGATGTGGTGAAGGTGGTGGAGGTGGAAGAGGAAGAAACCGATAAAGCCGACAAATATGACCCCTTTGAGCCCACTGGTTCTCCTGCATCTGAGGCTGGCGAAGAGGCGGCAGCGGCGCCGGATGTCGTCCCAGACCCGGCTCCGGACATAATCCCAGACCCTGTCACTGATGCAGTCTTGGATGAAGTCACAGATAAGGCCGACCCTGAGCCTGAGGAGGAGGAAATGGGAAAGGAAGGAGCTCGGGAGGAAGAGAAAGCGAGGGTAGAAGACTATGACGACCTGGATGGGGAAGAAATGGATGATGACGATGACGACTTTTATGATGATGATGACGACGACGAAGATGAAGAAGAAAGATCGACGACTGAGCAAGCCGTCGATCCAGACTCCACTGATGCCAGCGGTGACTCTGCCACTAAGCTCCCCCTCGAAAAGAGGCTGGACCAGGAGCATGAGCGGAAGGATCACTCTGACCATTCTGAGGTTGAAGAGGGCGAGATCGTGGGCGCCGATGGGCAACTCCCCAGGCGTCGGGGGCCTCTACTCCCACTACCCCCTGGTGGTGGGCTCCTCCCATTGCCACCTGGCATGCCATTCCTTGTTGGCACCAAACCAGAGCGTGTGCTACGTGTGCTGGGCAGTGACGGCTTTGTGTCAGTGCGCACAGAGTGTGTGGATCTAAGCAATGATGCTGTGGTGGTTGGCGCCAGCGACCTTCGGCGCAAGCTGGTTAATCAACGCAATGAGCGTTTTCGTAACCTGCCACCTGGGTCCGTTCCTGCCTCGTCTCTATCCCCACTGCCTCAGCCGGCAACACCTCCATTGTTACCTCCGTCATCATCTCCGCCTGCTTCTCCTGCAAGGTCTCCACGGACGTCACCCCTTCTCCCGCCGCCTGCGCCTGTTGACACTGTGGCACGGACTAGTAAGAGCCGCAAGTCATCAAAGAGCTCAAAAGACAGAGAGAGGCGCAAACGGAAAGCGGAGGGCAAATTGGGTACCAAGCAGGGGACCAAGAAAAAGTCAAAAGAGAAGGGGAGAGAATCCCGTAAGCAGGACAAGAGCAAGGAGCGGAGCCGGCGTGAGCGGAACAGAGGTGAGGCACGGAAGCACAAGGATGGATCCGGTGCTGAAGACTCGGCTGTAGGGAGACAGAGGAGTAGGAGCAGTAACAGTCGGAGGAGGAAAAAGCGGAAACGCAGCAGTCCTGAGACCTCTCACTCTCACAACTCGTCTGGGAAAGGGGCGCACCACCGCCGATCCTATTCCAGCCCCTCACAAGATCGGCTGAGGGCTGATAAGGAACGCGACAGAGACCATGATAAAGAACGCAATCGAGAAAGGGACAGAGACCGTGACAAAGACCGGGACAGAGACAGGGAACGAGACCGTGAGAGGGAACGAGATCGAGACAGGGAGCGAGAGAAAGAACGAGACAGGGAGAGGGACAGGCAGCGAGACAGAGACCGGGAACATGTACGGGAGTGGGACCGGGGTAAAGTTAGGGATCATGAACGGGAGTGGGACAGGGGAAAAGACCGAGATAGGGATCATGAACGGGAATGGGACAGGGGAAAAGACAGAGATAGGGATCATGAACGGGAGTGGGACAGGGGAAAAGACAGAGACCGGGATCACGAACGGGAGTGGGACCGAGGGAAAGTACGGGAATGGGATAGGGGTAAAGAGCGGGAATGGGACAGGGGGAAAGACCGTGACACTGACAGGGACAGAGAGCAGGACAAAGCTCCAAGGCACAAAAGGGAGCGAGCCTCTAGCCACGACGAAATGCGTGACACAAGCAGGGGAAAGACTTCAGCCACCCGGAAGAAATCCACACAACACAGCCAGGAAAGGAGGCGGCGAGTGGAGGAGCTGCGGGATGAGCAGGAGACCCAGCTGAGAGATGGGCCTTGGGCTCGACCGCGCCGGAGAGACGGACGGCCAATGGTGCCAGCATCCATCCAGGACATGAACGGCTCCGACCTGTACGCCATCAAACGCACCATCACGGTGACTACCACGGTGCCCGGCTCCCCTCGTTTAGAGGGCACATCTCCTCGCAGCACTGCCCGTGATTCTGAACGTTCTCCAAAGCGCCGCCGCCGAACTGCTGCTGATACGCCTTCCCCACCCCCCTACCATGGCTATGATTCTGATCGCTTCTCGGACCGTCTTGAAATTGACATGCTCTCTTTGGATGGAGAGGCCTTGGAATCTGACTACCCCTCGCTGGAGGATAGCCCGCCTTCTGCCCAACCCCTAGAACCCCCATCACAACCTCGTAGCCCCAAAGCCACTGCTCCTAAAGCTGTGCGCAAAAAGAAAGTTGCGGGGAAGGCACGGGACCTCCAGGGGGAAGCATCCTCATCTTCTGCAACGCTGCGCACAAAGGGGAAAGCCCCTGTGCCACCATCCACACCCCCAGGACCGGCATCTTCCACGCCCACTAAGCGGGGCAGGAAGTCGGGTAAGGACAAAGCTGGTCGGAAGGATCCAGCCGTTCGTGCGGTGAAGGCTGTAAAGAAGGAGGGTGGCCGAAAGGGGAAGCTCCAGTCAAAGGTGTCTGTGATGGTACGAGAAGGCGTGAGCAGCACCACAGGGAAGCTGGGCATGGACCTGCTGGGGCCCTCTCCTACACCTGGGAGTGGTGTGGTAGGCGGCTCCATTGCAGTCATGTTCCGCAGGGACAACGAGAGTCGCTCCCCCTTCCTGAAGCCTTGTTCAGAGCCACCACAGGTGCTGGGTAGCCGCGCTGGCAAGCCAGGGAAGCGGAGTGCGCTAGCCGGCGGGCCCAAGGCCAAGAAGGCTAAGCCAAGCTCTACCACCTCCTCGTCTGCGTCATCCCCTTCCTCCTCGCAGGCCGCTAAGCGGCGTCGGACTGGCAAGAAGACTAAGGGGAAAAGTCGCATTGCTTCCCTGACCAACGTCGACGACGCTCCACCGACTGGGTGTACCGAATGGGACGGAGCCCCATCTGAAAGTCAACTAGCGGCCGGCGTGGGTGGCCCTGCTCTGGCCGGTCCAATGCCGAGCTCCTCTTCTTCCTCCTCTTTGTCGACCTGTGTGGCCCCACCTTCGTCAACCCCCCCGCCTCCTCACACGCCGCCCCCGCCCTGCTTGGCACGCGAATCGTCACCGGACTCACAAACTGTGGATAGTAGCTGCAAGACGCCCGAGCCGTCATTCCTGTTGGAGGACGCCCCTTCGCAAGTCACCCCAAACCCTCCGCCCTCAAGTCCACCTGGTCCTGCTCCCTCTCAGACTGCTGGTTCCCTGTCGGGGACACCTGTCAAGTGCTTTGGCCAGGAAGATGTTCGAGGGTTCTCAACAGGTAAACCCATAATGATTGCAACACTCAAAGTACCTAAAACTCTAGCACATTCTCCACGCCTCCCACAGCATGTGCTGCCAAGCTCTGAAATGACGTCTGCTGCACACTGTTTATCCTAATAGACATATGTTTAGGGAAACCGGTTATGTGGAGCCCTAAAAAGTACCCATTTAAAAAGTCACAATGGCGGCGGAAATGTATGTGAGCGGTTTACCTTTCTAAAAAGTGATCATGATTAAATGATCGTTATTGTCGGCAGTTTCGTGCTGACCCTGACCCCATAGACAAGTTTACGGGCTAAATACAGGTGGCTGACATTTTGAAAATACGCCAAAAAAAGAAAAATTGCCAAAAATGAGTAAATGGAACGGGTTGTGCAGGTCCGGGTTGTTGAATCATGCGTTTGTGAGGCACAGATCAGATTTGGCTGTGGAATAGCGCAGCGCAAGTTACCACCATCATTTCTTAATGGGTGTGTGCTGTTCCATTAAATGGACAAGTTTAAAAATGATTCTGAAAACAGCGACTTAACTGAACCGAAAGTCATATTCAGCCTAGAATTGTTATTGAAACTACCCGCCGAACTTGATATTAAATGGAATTCCTTTGAGAATTTGAAATATTAAATGGAGATAATTGATTAAAAAAAATAAATAAATATGAAGGCGTGTTAATTGTTGGTACATTTTCTATTTTAAGAAGTAACAATTTATACGCTAATCTTTTGATGGTTTTCTTTGTATTCATATATTTTATCAATCATTTTTAATCATATTTTGGATTTTCAGAAATTATCAAGTGATATCAAATTAGTGTAGTTAAATAGGTGGTGGTGTCAGCAAAAATACTGCAAAAACAATGAATCAACTCCTTGGCGATTAATCGATTATTGCATTTGTTGTCGAGTAATTTCATAATGGATTCGTCGTCGACTAATCGCTGCACCCTTAATACTCGGCAACTAACAGTCTATTGAAATAATGGTCACCAAGCTGAACGGCCTCCGATTTCTCCTTTATTCATTTGACCAACCATTCATTCTGATAGCCCTGAACGCCACCCAACGGTGTTCCTTTTGTGTCGGCAAGATGGCGCTGAATGCTCAGCGGCTGAACTTGAGAGCGACCACCTCGACATTGAACACCGCGAGTGCTTTCACACTATGCGGGTCACTCTGCCACCTGTTGGTGTTCCTTGATGCCCCTGTAGTTTTATTACAGTGCCTCAGAGTATGAGCCTCCAAACAAGTAGTAACCATACAGTATATGTTGATAACATAAAGTCTATGGTAATAACATAGTCTATGGTAATAACCATACAGTCTATGGTAATAACATAGTTTATGGTAATAAGACTATGGTAATAAGTCTATGGTAATAGCCATACCATCTATGGTAATAGCCATACCGTCTATGGTAATAGCCATACAGTCTATGGTAATGACCAATTAGGGGTGCAACAATTTGTCGATTAATGGATGACTAATCGATTATTTAATTGACAACTAATGCAATAAACGATTAATCGCCAAGTTCAATCATTTTTATTGTCAGCAGTTTTTTGTTGACACCACCACCTATTGGTGTACACCAATTTAATATTATACAAAATATGATTAATAATTATTCAACATTATTGATAAAAACCTTAGATGTCGTGAAGTCTGTGACCCAAAAATGACTACATTTCAATTTGACAGGATTAAATTCTTTGTCGCTCTGAATATTTGGGGGGGAGTAACCTGTGCTTTACAAGAACAGAATGACCCACAACCTCCCAATAGAAGTAAACCAGCATGTAATTATCCAGAGACACACTAGGCAAATGAGTAAAGCCATTCATCTATTCAAGTTATGAATAGATGAAGAAAAAAATAGATGGGTGAAACCAATTCATTGAGTTTGATAACACTTCTATATAACCCTTGACGGCACACCAGCACATCCAGTGGATCGTGGTGTACACACGCGCTCACACGCGGCAAACGTAAACATCCCCGCGTGTCACAAGCTCTGCCAGGAGGCGGAAATGCAGGTGGAGCAGTGGCGCACTCCACCTGAAACGGAGGCTGGCTTCCTAGCCTGACGTCGCAATCTCGTTCCCAAACGAGCGCATGTGACCCATGATGACAACCTTGTCACAATAAATTATTGCGTTTCATTCATGAAGGCAAATTTGCGGCAAATTTGCGGCAGATTTGTGACTGCCGACGCCAGGCTAATACCATTGGTAATTTGTAGTTGTATATGTCAGTATTCCAGAATACTAGATCTGGAATGGGATGGGTAATCGCAGAGGAAGCGATGGCCAATTTTAAAGTAGTGCATGTTCGCGCCGCTCCAATGCCCTGCCCGGGCTGCTATACAGACACCTGAATCATTGGGACGGTACGACATTTTTTGCATAATGACTCATTTTTATATACGAGACTTGAATTGCAAATGTTTTCTTTTCTGAATGACACCTCCTCAGACACAGCCAAGCCCCTTGCTTCGCCTCCGTGCTCCTCATCGTCGTCTTCCTCCGCGGCGGTGGCGGCTTCCCTCTCTGTGCCCACCGCGGCCCCCGACCTCAACTCTTCTTCATCCTCCGTTTCTTCGTCCTCCGTCACTAAACCACCTCCTCCGCCCCCGCCGCCTCCCGCGGCCGCTCCTCTGCCGTGGAGCCTGCAGCCTGGCGTCGACTGCACCGCCGGAGGAGTCCTTGCCTGTGAGTTTTCTCAAACTTCACACACGACGCATGATCGGTTAGAATCAGATCACGTGGGAGTCCGCCTTGGCCGAGACACCGCACCTAACGCGACCCCATTCATGTTAGTGGCGCTGCGTCTACCGCAGCGTCTGCAGTGTCGCGAGTTCGACTGCGCTCGCCGACTTGTCTGCAATGTCTACCCCCGATCTCTTCAACCCAGTTTCCAACTAATCCTATCCAATAAAGATGGAAAAACGGCGCTGACACTGAAAAAAATAACTTGAAAAAAAAAGAATCCGATCACGTGGGAAAGTTGAGTTCCCACAATGCAACAGGGGCTGGGATAGGAGTTAGAATAAGAAATCTGTTGATTTTCTGAGGAAAAGAAGAAAAAAAAACAAGACACAATTTAATCATTCACAAAATATATTTTTATTTTAGACTTTCACAGAACACTTTCACATCGTTTGAAATATAGAGGCACTACTAACCCCATGACCTAACAAAAGTTAATCTTAATTTATTACCAAACAAATCAATTCCAAATAAGTCATCATTTTGCCAAATGAACTGTTAAATTACACTACTTGCCACATGGGAAAGGCCATGCTTTTTTTTGCGTGATTACTGACTTAAAATGTAAACGCTGTGAATTCTCGTCTTCGTCTGCTCGCTGTCTTGAAAAAGAAAGTACTGTATTTTGACGCATGGTAGACATACCCACACATTGAGCCTGCAACTGGACTGTAAACGTGCCGATTAATCTTGGTGAATACAATGGCTGTGTCCGAAATCGCTCCCTATCCCCTACTCCCTACCCCCCATATAGTGCACTCACTTATCGCGCACTCGACAGCAACGGCCGAGATTTCGGACACTAAAGTCGGCGCCGTTGAAAATTATTATAAAATATAATTATAAAAAATATAATTACAAAATAAAAAAATCATCACAAACTATTTACGATTAAACCTTATTTTTCAGGTTACAAAATATATCAAACCAAAGTATTGGGGGGGGGGGTAACTTGACGAGGAACTTGACGATCCAAATCTCTATCACTGTCTGCGATACCGGTGTTATTTATTTTTTAATTTCCTTGACAATCATCTCAGAATTAAATTGCTGATTTTATGCTTAATGAAAAATAGTGTGTTGTACAAAATGTTAAAACTAAATTGCCAATTTTTTAATGTTGCATGTCAATTAAAAAAACAAAATCCCTGTGTGTGTTTCATCCCTCAGTGACGGCGCTCCTGTTCAAAATGGAGGAGGCCAATATTGCCAGTCGAGCGAAAGCCCAAGAATTAATTCAAGCCACAAGCCAGGTTAGACTGCATATTGATACCTGTTCTATTTTCATGAGATTTCTGCATGGTGTACACCTTAATAGTCACAGGAGAGAATTCTCTGTGACATTTAGAGTCAAAATCTATAGATGTTAGTAACATAAGACTTCAGTAATCGAATACTATTCTATTTTGTTTAGTTATTCATTTTAATGGGTGGTTCGATTTGTGAGTCTTTTGAAACGTGGCGTTTGGATATCAGTTGTCCGTTTCTGCAGCGCAAGCCAACAATTTTGGGTTAGCGGTTTGCACATGTAGTGCATGTGCCATGGCACCCGCATTCACATTTTTTTTTTCTACAAAAATCCAACCACTTTGGTGGGCACAAATCTAGGATCCGTTTTTTTTGTTATTTCTAGACATGGATAGATTTGAGTTTTGATATGACCAAGCCTTGGTGACTGGTTGCTTATTTGTGGTTATCACCTCTTGATATTTGTGTTTCGTCATTGGCATAACGGAGATGAAAAAAAAGGAATGCTGAATACAATAACCAGGCACCATCTTTTACAAGGTTGTCATCCATTGTTTTGAATGATGTCATGAATCACATTGAAAAAGCACGGCTGATTGATTTTTTGGTACCAAAAAACCTATATACAATCCACTTATAGGTGGATCCAATTCATGTATACACCTCCATGGATCAGTTTCAAGTGGATCGGAATACATTTTAAAGCGTACTAAAAAGGTGGTCTACGCCGGTCGGTGATCCGCTTATATGACGGAAGTGTCCATGTATACGGTCATTCGGAATAAATAGATCGCTCCACCGACCGCTGGAACCGAGGTATCCGCCGTCTTGTGCCCCCGCACGCTGGGCCGACCGTTCCAAAACAAGCTGCGAGCGAGCTTGCTGATCAGCAGTCAGCAGATTATTTTTGATCTTCCTGAATTTAATCAGATCTAAAAAAAAAAAAAGGGTCCTTGGACATAGGGCTAATGTATATTTCATACGAGCGGCCAATTAGAAGTCCGGGTCTCAGGACTGACATGTTTGGTTGCAATTTTCACTTGACAAAATTCTTTCTCTTTTATGAGGAGTAAAATTGGACAGTGACAATTGGACCAGTCAAATAATCATTAACTAATTGATTTAGGAAATATAATAACTGATAAAGGCCCAAGGCTGTTCTTGCCAGCAGTTTTTTGTGCTGACACAACCCCCTAATCATATGACCATATGAATTGTAATGGGTATTGTATTGCAACATATGTAAATATTGTTTTGATATTTTTAATTTGAATGTATTTCTTTTTCTAAACGATGTGTCCCGTTCCTACTTGTAGTCCCTTACATGTCCACTATCCACTCATATATTTCTTGGAGTATTGTAACAAACGAAGACTAATAATTTTGTCAGCATGATGATGTGAAGTAACCTAAAGTGAAAAACCATATTTCTACTGAAGTTGACGGACAGTGTGAAGATCCAAAATAGTTCAATTTATTCATGAATCCGTCCGCAAACCCAACAAACGGCATCCCATGGACTATTGTAAAGGATGGTGGATCTTCGATGTGGTTCTCCTGCCATCCATGGTTTTATGTGTCCACAGTCCTGCCATCAATGTTTCATGTTGTCTTTGCAACGTTGCAAACTTTGCGAACCAGAGCGCTTTAACGTCTGCGCTGTGCAGTGGTTAGACGACATGTTAGAAGTAGGAGTGTGGTGATTGTCGATTTCATCGTCGATCGCGATTTTTGGCCGTCACGATTTCACATTGTACGTATTTTTGATTAATCGCGACATCAATAAAAAAACATGCGTCATTAGCCAATTGTGCTCTGTAACGTCATTCGGGGCCCGCGTAACACAACCCATCCTCTGCTATAATGTCACCACCACGACAGTGTTCTCGGAACTTGGAATTAACCGCGTCCGACTGTCTGTCGGTTGTTGATGGGATGCGGGAGAAGCGCTGTTTTTAATACTGCTGTATGCAGTCTCTACCATCAGGAAGAACCGCTGTTTTAATACCGCTGTATGCAGTCTCTACCATCAGGAAGAACCGCTGTTTTCATACCGCTGTATGCAGTCTCTGCCATCGGGGAGAATCGCCTTTAAGTTGGTGATTGCGATCAAATTGGCAATCATGATTTTTGGGGGCACGATCATCACGATGGGAATTTTTCAAATCGCCATACCCTTTGTTAGAAGGTTGTCGAGCACGTCGTGTATGACATTATTGTCCTACATGATCCACCATTAAAACGGAATACTTCAGTAATACTACAGTATTCTGATAATAATCTCGGGTCCAGGTATTTGCACATTCAAGGCTAAAACGTAGCTAAGGCGTTGAGCTTACAACTTTGACTAAATATCGGATTGCAGTATTTGTCTGAAACGCTCATTCACAATGGCAATCCCACAAAGGGAAAAGCTTGGAGAAAGAGTGTTGGTCTGAAAATTCAGAAACTAAATTTAGGCCTTAAATATCCATAAATGCCATTCTCTAGGTGGAGAAGACTCTTGAAGTTGTTCACCTTTCTCTCCTCGGGGTTGAAAAGAAACTAAGAACCATGCCATCTGACGTGCAATTCATTCAAACTCCACTAGCCAAAGTCATTATGCATAATGCACGTCATTCATAATGGGCGTTTTTTTTTTACATTTGAAAAGCAGATTTTCATAAAATTCTGCTTTTTTTTTTTACATTTTATTCTATGCTATAAATGAATCTGGGCTTTTCACATTTTTTTGTGCAAGTGCCTTTTTTTAATTGACAATGCTCTTGTGATAGGAGGATGAGAGCGCGGGGACATGCTCAAGATTTGTGAGATCCGTGGTGGCGGAAATTAGCATTTTTACTAGGAAGGAACTATGCTTACAAATAGATGGCAGGGGTGTAACCGTGCAACGATTATTCGAACGAATGAAATTGTTTAATCACCAAGGAGTTGAATCATTGTCAGCAGTTTTTTGTTGACACCACCGCCAATTGATCTACACACCACTTGATAATTTCTGAAAATCCAAAATTTGATTTAAAATTATCCAACATTATTGACAAGAAAACATCATTGATTTGTTTGCTAACATGAACCAAAATTGACATTTCAAGTTGATAAGTTTAATTCCTGTGTCGCTGTGAATATTATGGATTTGTTAAAACAAAACAATAATTACCTGACTAATTGTTTTTCAATAATCGGCAACTAGTCTACTATTAAAATAATCGTTAGTTGCAGCACTATATACAACACTTGTCGAGTTGATAGCCACCTGCTTCCTGGCCAGCCTTTGATCTCATGTGGGCTCAAAGCATAAAAACATTGGTTTATAACTGATGTCCCGCTGCCATTTCAAGCACTTTTCCTTACTGTCTGCTTGCTGAAGCGCTAAGAAGTTGGTGTAATGTTTTCACTACCGCATCCCGTATCTTTTCATGCGAACGTCATAAAGTTTCCAACAAGTGTATTTTTTTTTGTTTTTTTTGTTTTTCAAACAATTAGACTTGCAGCAGACTATGCCAATGACGGGAATTCAAACACATGTTGATTGAGGTGATAACGTCGACTACCGAGGCTCAACATGTCAAAATTAGAATCTAGAGATGTCCAGGAATAAAAAAAAAAATCAAAACTAGAATTTGCCCACCCAGGTGGTACCGAAATCTCGCCTGGCCCGTGGACTAGTCGCTCGTGCCCCACGCACTGGAAGGACCATAGCGGTGTCCAAGGATAAGCGCCGCATTGGAAATTGGGTAAGCCCCACCCCTAGACCTTCAGCAGCGCTCTTTTTATTTTCATATTTTGAAACTAAATAAGAATACTAGGTGGTGGACAATACCGGGGGAATGGAAAATACAGTAGCAATTTCACCAGATCTGTGTTTTTGGTAAGTTTTTTTGTTTTTTGTTTTTTTTAATCTCCCTCCCAAGCTTCATATTTCCATCGCTTATCAAAGGGAGTAATTTTGTCCCGCCGTTCTTAAGGTCACTTCCGGTGCCTTATTGTTGCCTATGCCAACTCTGGTACTGGACCGAGGTCCGAGCACACAAAACACACAAGACGCACGCCAGTTCAAAATTCGACCACTAGGTGTCGGTCTGTGACCAGTTACACATCACACCACTCGCTCCGTTCATAATTTTGTATAACGAGTTGCACTGATTATTAAATCATGCATTTGTGGGTCACAGATCCGCACAAGAATTTGGGTGTGGAATAGCACACCGCAAGTTACAAGCACAATTTTTAAATAACCCTGTAGGTGTGTGCTCCCACCGAATAGACATGTTGAAAAATAGCCAAAAACATGTCACGTAAATGACAACGAAAGTGACGTTCAGAGACCGGAACTTCGGAAGTATCCCCGAACTCTATAGGAACTAATGTGTGACTGTGTGTGTACCTCATATGTACAGTATTCTCCCATTGCCCTGACAAAGGAGGAAGGGTCTTTCATAGGTAATTAATAATAAATAGTGCTACTTGCGGGCAGTAGATCTTCATGTTGAAGACATGCCGAGCAATTCAAAAGTGACACAAAAACATATTTTTAAAGTTACTTTTTTCCGGCGTCGGCGCCGTTTTTCTATCCTTTTATTGGATAGGATTAGTCGGAAACTGGGTTGAAGAGATTGGGGGTAGACATTGCAGACAAGTCGACGAGCGTACTCGAGACACTGCGGATGCTGCGGTAGACGCAGCGCCACTAACATGAATGGGGTCGCGTTAGGTGCGGTGTCGATGAAATTAAAAAAATATATATAATTACAGAAGGTATTCCGATGCACAGGGCAAGTGCATCAAAATAGGGCTAGTGCACAGTGACATCACGGCTTGGAGGCGGGAGACATTTTGGAGGTAGCACATACAGTGAACTGGTAAAGCATATGTACGGTCAAGTGGTGTACCTTACCACTTCACGGCCATTATATAGAGGCAAATACGAACTTGGTTAGGCTGCCATCTGCTGGC
>OMKY01011978.1:1297-20025 GCA_900302395.1 Bregmaceros cantori
ATATATATATATAATACTAAAGTGTATATTAATATCATGATTTTTAAAACAAGGCTTACAAACGCATACATTATTTCTTAGATGTGGTATTCTCAATAATTTCCAAATATGATGTTTTGAAGCAAAAATGTTCTGATGTAGGACACTACAGAACACTATTCTTTCTGTATTTTGTTATTGCATAATTGATAGCAGAAATTGTTCTTCATTGGTATAATCACAATGGCCTTGGATTGGTGTACAGTATTGTGAGGTTAGGTAAATGTAATTTATGAAAAATGATTTGTTAATCATTAAAAATCATATTGTGTCTTATTTATTACTATTAGCTGTGATGCCTAGAATATTTAATGGATATTTAAACAGGAGTGTTTTTCTCTGGGGAAAATACACGCCCAGCCTATGTCAAAGATTACCATTAATGATTTGTGTCACACTATATTTATGGAACTCATGTCCGGGTACACGCTTCTAGCACCCAGCAGCGATGTGGTTCATCAGTCTGATCAGCCGTAATGCGATACGCGAATAAACGCGATACTGTATGCATACACATTGGTCGGGATATAATAGTATACGTGTATAAATGTGATACTACATGTATAAACATGAGTTAAGCCACGAGGGGGTGTGTGCGTGTAGGCTTACACAGCCGACGTGTGATTTCTATGTGACATTAATGTGTGTCACGCTCTTGATATAAATCGTATCTCTGCTTGGCTAAGCTAAGCTAAGCTAAGCTATTTGGCTTGGATGGGCCGCGCTGACCGCTCGTTTCAGCTTACCGGACTGACTTAGCTCTGCCCCGTTTGGACACAAACGCAGCATTAGCAGCTCTGTGGCCGAGAGACTCATACAGTGCACCAGAGGTCGCAGGGCCCTGCGCTGCTGCACTAATGACCGCTTCACACAGACACACACACCAAAGAGGGGGTGAGGAGGTGACAACTGACATCCGCACCACAAGAGGGCACTGATGTCACAGATACTGGCCAGGGGTCAGGAGTGAGTGTGTCCTCACAAAACAGTGGAGTGGGGGTGTTACTATGAAGTTAAAGGTCCAGTAGCAGAGTTTTCTCAGCTAATAATATTATTGATATTATGCTAATGAAATGTATTTTTGTTGTATGAAGCATAATCTCTTTGATATATTGAATTAATTGTTTTATGAACTACTGCTGTTTTGTTTTCACAAAGTGCTAGCACTGACACAGTTGGTGCTATCAAAACATTATTTTTTACATGTTAGCATCCATTACAACAAATTGCACTGATCTTAAGGCCCAGCAAATATTCTCCACAGATTATATAAACAATGAATGTAAAAATTATGTTTTTACGTTCTTGGAAGAATTATGAATATCATTTTCTACATTATAAAAAAAATGTGTCTGAATATATTGGGCAGCAAGTATGCATTTTCTGTAGGATGTGAAGTCTGTGGCATAGAAAGAGTTAAGAAATGTCGTCATTTGGTAATGACGACACAATGACGGCTGTGACGGAAATCGTTCCATACCCCCTACTCCCTACCCCCCATATAGTGCACTCACTTATAGTGCACTCAACAGCAATGGCCAAGATTTCGGACACTAGAGTCAGCGCCATCAAAATTATTATAAAATATAATTACTCAAAATATAATTATGAAATTCAACAATCATCACAAAAAGTCAAAAGTACTTACATTTATAACGATTGGTCGCTATTGACTCCCGCCGCGCCATTTTTTTTTAGTTTCGATAATTTTCAAAACGTCTCGCATAGGATACGATAGGGAGCAATTTCGAACATAGCTAATGGCAAATGTTGATATTCCCAGTAGTTACAGATCATTATTAGTTGCACTGCACCGCTAAAGTGTTTGATGGGCACATTGTTCTTTTTGTGAAGTCAAGCCTAAAACTAACTGACCCACACTTCACTTTGATAACGGCGGCCCCCCGTGCTGACCTGAAGAGGTCGCCGGGGTCAGACATTGTCAAAGCTTATCAAAGCCTTATCAGGCCTCCTCAGTACACTGGTTGCATGTCAGATGGTCACACCACAGTAGGAGGTGGCACCTCCATGGCTGGTAGAATGCAGCTACTCTCTGGCTACTTCACAGAGATGGCTGCATTGATAATAGGGAGGTGAAAAATTCTGTTTCGAGCATTTATCCATCGATTAATCGTTTAATCATGAACACACTCAATTGTATCTTGTATCGTAAAATACTGTCTTGATGATATATATCATCAAGAATGATATGAGATCATACACACACACACACACACACACACACACACACACACACACACACACACACACACACATACATACATATGTGTGTGTGTGTGTGTGTGAGTGGAATAGGTGAAAAAAGATTGGTTGATTAATAATTAATAAAGAATTTTGTTTATTAAACGACAACTAAAAAATAAAAGGACAGAAGAGTGTAGGAGAAGAAATCAAAAGTTAAAACTCACCTGTTCATTCAATCGTTTGATCGTGCCGAGTTACACAATAATAAAGTTGTGTTAACCAAAAATAAGTATCTTGACGTCTATGGAAGTCCACAGTGCTAAAAAAAAATGAACTCATAATTACCCTGACGCCGTTGCCACTTTTATTTTGCCAATTTTACAGAAGAACACTGGGATGAAGGGGATTGAAATATCCATTACATTTTGTGATAAAAGATCTGTGTCCAATTTCTGTCGGGGCTAGGAAGCCTTCCGCGCACTCTTTGGAGGGACGCAGCTGTGAGCAGGTGGGGAGTCAGGCGGAGGTCAGTCATAAAATCATTTAATCCTGAGGTGTAAAACAGCATGATGTCATCTTTGTTCTTCACAACACCCGGGCTGTTAGGGGTTCATAAAGTTAGTCTTACCAAAAATAATAATAATACAATAATGCCTAAGTGCGTAACAGTTCATCTTGTGGATAACAGCGGCCAGGGGGTGGAGTGTGTGCAGAATAAACAAAGAGTATAATAAGAATGAGAAAGGGAATATGGTTGAAGATTGATAAAGATTGTATGACTTCATTCAACTTATATGGCATTTGATAGGGCTGCTGAGCATGATATAAGGCTACGGGGACAGATGCATGAAGTAACTAATAAGAGGCCGATAGAGGTGCAACAATCAGTCAGCAAACTGCTGAAGTATCAAAATTAAATATACAGAATACTTAGTGGACCCTGAAAGTTTCTGGGCGTGAAAAGGTTTGGCACTGAAAGGGTTATTAAGTCATAATCAATGACTTAAAATCGCATGGAGAGGCCGCATTTAGCTTCTATGGCCATCGACTATGGAATGGTCTTCCGGATGCCCTCAGGGCCGTGGAGACTGTGGATGTTTTTAAGAAGAAGCTCAAGACACATCTCTTTAATCTGGCTTATAACTAGGATGTTACCGTCATCGGTACATCAGCCAACTGTATTTGTTTGCGTGTGTGTCTGTGTGTCTGTGTGTGTCCATGGTTGAGTGTGTGCCAGTTTGTTTGGTTGGGAGGCTGTGGGTAATGTTCTGTTCGATGTTCTGTTTCTGTAAAGCACTTTGTGTTGCTCTGCATGAAAAGTGCTATACAAATAAATAAAGTTTGAATCTATGAAGTTTTAACAACCCAAGTTGTTATGAACAAGTGAGCAAAATCAAAGTGAGTGGTTGAAATAAATAAAAATAAAAATTAAATAAATCAGTGGAGTTGCTGGCTCAACAGCGGAGCATTTCTGAGCATCTGTAATCAAGGCCGCAATCTCTCCTGTCCGCAACGAAAAAACATAAGAGTTTGGTCTAAACTCAGTAGCTGTGGAGTGAATCCTGTATCATGCAGGCAAGTGTGTGTGTTGTACTTTCAAACATCTCAAGGTGTATTAACACAGAAGACACTAGGGCAGGGCTATTCAACTACTTTGCTCAGAGGGCCGCATTGTCAGAAGCCGGACTACAACAACCCATCAAGTTTGACAAAAAAAAAAAAAAGGATTGGGATTGCTTTGGGGGCCAGAAAGCAATGTTTGGCGGGCCGGATTTGGCCCGCGGGTCGCCAGTTGAGTAGCCCTGCACTAGGGTGATGATGTAGTTGATGTAAAGGTAGAATATTGTCAGTGTAGTTGCTTAAAATGCTAAGGGGTTGCTGGACATTTTATTGCAAAACTGAATAAAAAGCATAGATAGTTTCAAATCCCCTCTCCAGCTTTCCTGCAATGTCTCTCCCCCGACGCTTCAGCTCAGTTTCCGTCATTTTAGTCCAACTCACTATAGAAATCTAGAGTTATGATGGTTAGAGGAAGTCTCGGAGATAGAGACAGACATTAATGCATGTGATAGTTGGTGACCCTTGCAGGTAGTCATCGTGAGACCCATGTTATATTTTTTTCTTTTTCATTTATATTTAAAACAATAACATATGAAATGTTTAATTGAATGATCACAATTTCTCGTCATTAATTTAACACAATTAACAATTGCATTATTAATAGTCTGATTCTTAGGGTTGACAAGACATATTTTGGAGTTCCTAAAGCAACTGCAATCTGCCTTGGCGCCTCTGAAGGACATAGATGTGTGGAATGGTTATCGTGGAGCGATCAAATGAATAGCGGTGGATTTATGTAACAGCTCTAAGCCTGGTGAAAGTTTAGGGAGGGGGGGGTCAGCCTTTAGTGGACCCACCTGGACGCTCCACCCACCGACACTGAGAAATACACTCTCTGCAGGAGAGGCACTACTCTAGACCTGCACACTGTCAGCACCCTTCACTGACTCCCAGCACACACAGACACACACACAAACACGCATATACACACACGCTTAACCCTTAGTTGTCCATGCTCATGGGTGCATAAGAAGCGTTTTTCCCTGAGCTTTGATATCATAAAGATGTTTATTTCTTTAAAGATCCCCCACATTGTGTAGATCAGTGGGCCGCAAACTGTGGTACGCGTACCATCAGTGGTACGCCGAGCACACACTGGTGGTACGCAGGATTACATCATAAAAATAAAAAGTGTATTGAGCTGTCGGAGGTGGGACGCGAACCCGGGTCTCCCGTGGGGGTGGACCATCACACTACCAGCTAAGCCACTTCAGCAATGGCTATGTGTGGAAGTATATGCATGGGAGTCACTGCTGCAAGATGTGCCGCTGTAGGCAGGCGCACAGCAGAAGATTGCAGTTTGTTGCTGATTAAATATATATATACATGGTGGTACTTGGACTGCTGAATAGTTTTCAGGTGGTACTTGGGATGAAAAGTTTGAGGACCACTGGTGTAGATCATTTTGTGAGGACTCAATGAGTACCAAAACGCCCACACGCACAGACAAAATGAATAAGCATGGCACACGATTACACATGCAGTGTAAAATAATGTGCAATTGTGCACGCACAGACACATACACACTGCAATGTATGAGCATGCACACACACACACACACACACACACACACACACACACACAATGAATGAGCATGTGCATGCACTTTGATACAAAATTAAACCCAGAGTAAATAAAGTGCACCCATAGACACACACAATGTATGAGCATGGGCAGGTACAGACACACACAATGTATGAGTGTGTACCCCCTGGACTCCAAAAATACTAAAATAATGTTACTAAAAGATACTAATAAACAGCGGCTCTGCCACAATTGCTACAATCACTCAAGTACTTCTATACTAGAGAGGAGGAACACCCAAACTGTTAAGGCAGTGGCATGAAACTCATTTTATCTCAGTGGCCTTTCCCAAGGGGAGCAGACCAGTAAAATCATGGCAGAAAAAACAACTTAGTTTCCTTTGTCCAGAATAGTAGAAACATATTCTGAAACTGTGCACACCGCAAATACTGTTCTATAAAAAACATTTTCTGGTCCACAGGCTATAGGTTTAACAACTCTGTTAAGGTATGTAAAAAGCTTTAACCGGTCGTTGAAAAAGAACATTCTGGTATTAGTCACTTATAGCTCACTTTCACCCCTGATTAGTCACAATAGCTGCCCGGCACAAACGACCACCCACCCTTCAACGTTCAACTGGAACAGTTTTGCGTAAAAAAAAAAAAGAAGAAGATGAAATAAAAGACACACAGATGTAGTGATAACGGAGGCAGATGGGCGGAGATAGAAAAACAAACAGAGAGATGGATGGAGAGATAAACAGCGAGACATGATGGAAAGATAGACAGAGGCCGGTCAGTATGAGCTAATGCAGGGGCATCGTAACTCCTGGGCTGATAAGGTCTTGACTTCCTACATCCATTAACATTCCTACAGACCTGCCTACCAGACCTGCTGGGTGCAGGCGTGGATGCAGGGGGGAGACTGAAGGTTAAGTGGGGTAAGGGGGTAATTGGGTTCAAGAGAGCGGAGAACTCATGTCAGAATTTGGTGCATGAATCCAGTGGGGCGTGTCAATCTTCCATCAAAATAGTATTTGAAATTCTAATTTCATTTCAATATTCTCTTATGTAAAACAGTAATGCCTCTGTTTTCCACTAAGGGGCGGTCTAATCACATTCATGTTCAAATTGTTCATTCGTGAACACAAAGACTTCCTATATTACTGCAATATTATTTTAAAATTTCTGTAGAATCAACATGTTTTAAATATATTTTCCAGCATTTTTTTTTATCTTTATTCAGAAATAGCTGGTTAGGGGCAAAGAAAGGGGAGGAGACATGCGGCACAACTCTCCTGATTTGTGTGCCGTCTTAACATACTGAGCTACTGCGGCACATGGATAACAAACATTTTTAAATGGTTTGCATAATAAAAATGTGTTGTTTATATTATGCAAACCATTTAAGATGATTCTCAAAAGGGAGGCAGTCAACGTAGCGGCCACATGACTGGTCTGCTTCGATCGATTATCCAACATGGTGCTAGAAAATTGTCTACCCTGAAAGACAGTACAAGTACATTATACTTACTGTGTATGTGGTTTACTCTGGAAATTGGAAATTGCATGCTTCTAATCTTCAGTTTGATAGTGTGTACCTTATTACCTGTATTAGTTGTGGCTTATTACTACCATTCACACTGTAAATATTATCCCGATGGGATGAATAAAGTATTCTGATTCTGATTAGGGGCCCATTGTCATATCCTACCAAGGGGCCCAGAATGTCTGGATACTCCCCTGTGTCTGTGCATTAAACTGTTTGTGCTTGTGTCTGTGTGTGTGTGTGTGTGAGAGATGTGTGCGTTTCTGTGATAATAAGTGTGTGTTTCTTTGAAAATAAGTGTGTGTTTCTATGACAATATGCGGTTGCATATGTGCGTGGGTCTGTGTGCGTCCCTGCACGCAAGAGGCTGTGTACATGTGTCGAGTCGTAGGAGTGTGTGGAGGTCTGGTCGGTTAACTCCACTCTCAGTAGAACAACACACTAAATCACTCCTTAAATCACACACACCCTACTGTCCCAGCAGCTGTGTGTGTGTGTGTCTATAAGAGTGAGCCAGTGTGTGTATGTCTATGCATGTGGAAACGAGATGCCATGCTAGTAGCTGTGTGATGGCTGGATACGATCGCATGATGGATGCTCCGAGGCTACACTGCAAGGGTAACATTAAAGCGTTGCAGAGATTTGTACATCAGAGGACTAACTAGTTGGCTAGCATAATGTGTGTGTGAGTTTATCCATACGCACATATTTTCAGTGACGCCATTAGCAGGGAACCCTGAGCCAAAAGCAAAAAGTCGTGGCCGGGGCTACAATAAAAACAACAAGCCGGTTACAATAATAAGCTAACTAATAGGCTAACACCCTAACACAACACGTCGACCCGCCGGCCAGCTAACATAACACGCTAACACAACAAGCTAACAACGGGCCAACACTAAAAATATGAAATAGCATAATAAAATAACACATCGGAAAACGGTCCGAGAAAAACAACAAGCTAGAACGAGGAATGCAAAATAAACATCACACTCACAAATATCAAAATGAACTAAAACGGTCACATGACACGTTTGCACAACAAGATAACATATCTACCTGACACAAAGTGTGACATCATTAATAATGAAGCACAGTGACATGTCAAATTACTAAAATACAGTCAGAGCATAACAGTAGACCAATTCATGTTGTAACGACTATTTCAATAGTCAATTAGTTGCCGGTTATTGAAACGCTTAGTTGACTATTCAGTGGATCCATCCGATGAGGAGAAGTTAATTACAAAACAGAATTCCCAAATTTCTCCAAATCCTAAATATACATCCCTTCCAACGTGTTATCTCAAGCTCAGCGTCAACATGATGATGATGATGATCTTAACCCTTAGGCACTTTTAGGACTTGTTGAGTCCTTGTGCAAAATGATCTACATCCCCAAGTGGGGAATCTTTAAAATTATTAACATCTTTGTGATAGCAAAGTTTAGTGCAGTTCACGCATGAGCAAGATCACAGCCACAATGCCGCTCAAATGAAATGCAAAAACAGCACACGGGCACAGTGAGTCCTCGGCACTTACGGATTAAAGGAAAACACCAAACCCGAATGGGTCCGTGGGGCTAAGCTATGCTAACAAAGTACTGCTCTATGCCAGAGTGACAGCACAAAGGTAAGAGTTGCATGCATCGACGCAGCTAAGACCAGGGAAGAACATATTTCGGTATGAATTTACAGTGGCGTTTTCCTCTATCGTTTTTGTTAAACAATATTCCGAGGCAGCGATCGTCGCCCTCTGCGCTGCGCAGTAGACGCACATTAATTTGCTGAAATGCACCCTTTAATGCGGGACCTTTAACACGTAGACGTAAGCCAAGCTGAACTAACAACTTAGGATGGGTGGCGACAGTTCCATCACACTAAAGGGCCACGTTATGCGGCTAATTTGAGCCAATCAAAATCCCCCGATTAGCCAATTGGGCCCACGTTTGATGTGAGGCAAGAATGTGTTGAGCTTTTCATGACACGTACACTCAGTGAGTGACCTGTCAGCTCACTCACACTCACTCTCCCAAACACACACACACACACACACACACACCAACATGCACTTCAAGTCTTTCTCCGTCCCCTCTCAGACATCCACACAGGCAGACTCCGGCATGTGCATTCTCTCTCACACACACACGGGGCTGAAACACAAGCCGAGCTCTGTAGAAGTTGGTCATGAAAGATGAGAAATCTTAAAAGATACAGCTGGCAAAACAATCTCTCCTGCACAATCTCCCTCTCTCTCCCTCTCTCTCCTATTCTCTCTCTCTCTGGTTAATTTATAATTACTCACTGTAAGAGCTTTGCAGCCACTTGAAACGGCCAAGCTGTGTGTGTGTATCTGTGCACATATGTGTGTCTTGGTGGAAGCATGCAGAGATAGGTGTGTGCGTGTGCGTGTGTGTGTGTGCATGTGTGTGTGAGCAGCAGTCGAGGGGCCTCTTAAAGGGCCGTCCCGCTGTGAGAGCCCTGCTGACAAACATTAACAATTAATTAACCCCCAGTGGGAAGTGACCGCACCGCCAGGACGTGCAATGGGAGAGAGCCAGGGACAGACACGGCCAAACAGGCAGAGAAAACGAGTGATACGCCCCAAAGAGAAACATGACGGAGGAAGGAGGCGGGCAACCTGAATGACTGGGTTATATGTAACACTGACCCTCACACTAGCCCCGAGACACTCATGCTAACCCCAGACACCGGGGTTGAGATAATTGTTCCATAGATTAATCACAGGTATGCCTTTGATCGCATATATTCATAAACATACAAAAATCATTGAAAATGTCCCCTAAAAATTACAGAACATCATTTTTGAGAAATACAAAAAATCCAGTCAACCATTTTGCAGAGATTTCTATGAATATCGGGAACATGGAAACTCATTTTAATTTTGCTGGTTACAAATCCACCAGTTTTTTTTATTGAAATAAAAACACATGTACACAAATTTATTTATAAATGGAAGATGCATTAATAATTATTTCGGAGTATAATTGTTGCCCACCTAACCCCAACACTAGCTTTAAACTACTGCTTACAATAGTTCCAACACTATCCCTAAGTCTCACACTAACTGCAACACTATCCATAACTCTCACACTAACCCTAACTAACTAACTAACTATCCCCATTTCTAACCAAACAATCTCACACAAACCCTCACACTAAACGTAACCCTAACACTGATCAAAACGATCACACTAACCTAACTAAACTTAATACTAACCATAACACTAGTCCTAACTCTCACAATACTAGCCATGGCATAATGCTTAGAGTCTAATGCTCAGAAACAGAATGGGAGAGAGAGTATCTGAAAGCTGTAATAAGAAACGGACACGGCATCGGCAAGTGTTATACTACAGCATTCGCATGTTAGGGGGCTTTTAAGCTGTCCCTGCGTAGTAGATAGTCTCCGGGAAACAGTTCCAACCTGGCTTTTTAAGGAGGTATGTAAGAAAGTATTCTCAGCTTCACAATGCCCCACAGAGCAGGGCTCTCTGTATCTGGTGCTCCAGCAGAAACGCTGGACATGGCGTCAGCATGACCCTTATCACTTTGGTTACATTTGGGGCTTTTTTTTTTCCAGAGTTTGATTCGCTGATGTTAAAAAGAAAGTCAAATGCCAAAACCCGGAGATCAGAAGTCCACAGATTATATCGTCCTAAGACACAGGGTTTTGTTGCATGCCCAGACAACAGCACTAGTACCGCCTCGCTGTATGTATGTATTAAGTAAAAACAAAAAGGTATATAGAGGCAGATCTCCATGGACCTAAAACCCGTTGGACTATGTTACCTGTGGCACCAATAACCAATAACAATCAGCAAAACTCCAGAATATTCCACCGAAACCAACGTTTAACAAACATTGCTACATATCCCCTGCCCATCCCACACACCAACTCTTCAGCCTCCTTCCCTCTGGAAGGTGCTACACAGCTGTGCCTACCAAAGACCACTAGACTCAAAAACAGCTTCTTTCCCCACGCAATGACACTGCTGAACTCTGCAGGCAAAGTGCAACATTGAACACTCTCAAAGCACGTTACCTACTGACAATGTTATAACCGGTTATTGTGTCACGTTATTTTATAGTTATTTGTTATTGATGGGTTACGAAGTTAACCCAAGTGCCTACTGCGTCCGACCCAAATTCCATTTGTGTCCTTGCATATGCAACATGGCAAATAAAATTGACTAAATATGTCCAGACAGGGGTCCGCGTTGGCCGAGTGCTTATGGACACCGCACCTAACGCGACCCCATTCATGTTAGTGGCGCTGCGTCTACCGCAGCGCCCGCAGTGTCGCGAATTCGACTACGCTCGTCGACTTGTCTGCAATGTCTACCCCCGATCTCTTCAACCCAGTTTCCGACTAATCCTATCCAATAAAGATGGAAAAACGGCGCTAACGCCGGAAAAAATAACTTAAAAAAAAAAATGTCCAGACAATAAAAGAAAAATATTTCACAGCCTAGTGCGTAATTATCACACATATGGACAGAGTTGGAGAGCAGGCTTCATTATCTCACACTCTCTACTTGGCTTCTCCTGACCATAGAGACATGTCAGTGACCCACACTGACCCTACTTCACACTGAGTATGGATAAGCCTTTCTCAGTCACACAGGGGCGGGCCGAGTGAAAGCCAGTTGACAGTGTGTGTCAGTGTGTTAAGACCAGAGCTGTGACGGTCGTGCATCACACTTATGACTCCCTGGTGATACATGGTCTACAATAGGGGGCTCTTTTTCAGCCCAAGGGCCTCTTTTCACGACCCCTTCATTTGAACTTGAACAATTGTCCTGTAGTCCTCCCTGTAGTTCTGTATGGTCTAGATTGTATTTCATCACCTGGCACAAGTTAATGGAGAAAATCAGCATACCCACCCTACGTAGCAAAACCTCCTTACCTCCCCTTTTCGATAAAATCAAGAGCAGAATACCCAAACTTTACGGACACGTAAAAAGATCAACAGTTGGTCTATCCAAAATTTGCTCTGAGGGTATGGTCGAAGGCAGAAGAAGCAGAGGAAAACCAAGACAGAGATGGAGAGACAACATCCCCGCCTGGTTAAACATCAAAGACTGGAGCAGCATCAACCAAGCGTCCATGGATCGACGTAAATGGAAGAAAATAACACGAGGGTTTGCAATCTGCTAACGGCGGAAACGGTGACACATGATCATTTGAACTGGTCAGCGTCTAGATTGCATTAGATTCAAGCATTTTTGTTAATGTAAAACGTTTAAAAACACACCATGAGGCCTGCCACGCCAGTCCCCAATGAATTAGCAACAGAGTGACAGAAATCAAAGGCTTTGGCGACTCGGTGGCGCACTGGTGAGCTCTGCTGCCTCACAGCAAGGTCCTGATTTCGAATCCCAGCCTGCTCAAGTCTTTTCTGAGTGGAGTTGACATGTTCTCCCCGTGTCTGTATGCGCTCCTCCGGGCACTCCAGTTTCCCTCACCACCAAAAGTGTACGGCTGCCCTAGGGGGCCATGGATCACTGGTTTCCACCGTACGGCTCCAATGGGGGCTTTCCAACACAGTGTGGGACCATTCTCATAGAATTTCAACACCTTCTTCAGCGGCAGTTGGAGTTTCTTTACTCTTTCAGGGGATGCAACATTCATCAAGACACTTTATTTATTCATTTTTGATTGTTTCTTTTTTCATCACTTTTTCAAATACATATGTATGTAAACAATGTAAGAAGAATGGTGCACAACAACACACACACACGAAGCCAGATACAAACATGCTGTGATCACTATTGTTAATAAATAACAATAGTGATCGATCACTATGGTTATTTATTAGATCAAATTCTATTTGTCCAAGTGACCATTAATCTTAAAATCGTTTTTTAAACAATAATGCAAATCTAGACATTGCGGTCCAGGCGCCTTTACCGTATTATCCTAATATGAGCATTATGCAATGGAAACCCATACGTAAAAACATCACTTTTTTTTTTTTTTTCAGGTGGTTGCTTTGTTGATGTGGGACTACTAGCGCTGAAAATTAATAATGGCCAAATGATGATTGGCAGAGGATTGAACAATACATGAAGCAGACGCTGTTTTTTGCTGAGGGTTTTTTTGTTTGTTTTGATGGAGATCAACCTGTGAAATTATTTTGGTATGATATACAAGTCGATGACATCCATAAGCTGAACACCTCAGAGCAGGCGAATGACTAGACTTGCTACTGTATTGTCTATTAATCCTACTACGCCTCAGTCAGAATTGGAAGAGTTGTAAAAAATAATTTCACAGTCCCTCTTTTATAAAATTATAAACTGTTGTTTGGACATCATTTGTAGACAAACATCAGTGCAGATTGTGTGAAAATCACTAGTGTTCACATCAGAATGCTGTCCTGCCTACTGTGGGCGACCTCCCCCCCCTGTCTGCGACACCATGGGCAGGATTTAAGCACTGTGAGAGTGGCCTAAGTAGCACTTTAAGAAGTGTCCTAAGTAGTGGTCTTAGTAGCAGACACTTCACACATGAGCTGACTAATGGCCTGTGATTGACCTGAATAACCAAAGCCGTACACTCTCACTTTCCCTCCACAGCTTAATAAGACGTCGTCACGTGTTCTGTTTTTGTTTTTTTCAAACAAACGGTGCAAAGACATGCAGATACACACAAATGGAGCCGAAATGATTAATCATCATTGATCATCCTCATCATCATCAAGGATATTAGCAAAATAAACATGCCAAGAGCCTAACAAAAAAGGCAGGATATACTTAAACGATGAGCCAACTTCTACGAAAACCTCTACAAGGCAAAGATCAAATACCCGCTATACTCTGAAGTGAAGTAGAACGCACAATTTAAAAGAATTGAAAACCAACTAAAGCCCAGGGTTAGATAGCATACACACAGAATGCATCAAAGCAGGAGGAGAACCCTTGATTGACACACTCCTAATTATTTTCACTCGTAGATTGTCATTACTCGAATATAAAAAACAACACTGAACTATAAATCGTCTCACCTCAATCGCTCCAACTCATGTTAACTCAGTTTCATAATGGTTTAGAGTCGTTTCGTCACAAAGTTGCTTCATCACTGGATTACGGGTTAAACCTAACCTAATCCCAACCCCGAACCCTTACCCCAAAACCCGACGTCTGTGTCGAAACGATATCTTCATAACTATGTTTGTTGTCAAAGGCAATAATGCAAAAGGTTACTCAGATAGGGCGGATTGCCATAATGTGGGCCATTTTTGCAGCTTCCTAATGTTGCCCAAGATGGAACAGTGAAATGTAGTGTTGAACAGTTGAATTTAATGTTACACACATTACTGTTGATTGCTTTTATCTTTGTTTCACTGACATTCATTAGTTTAGGGAGGAGCCAGAGCCTCTGGAGCTCAGGTGTCCCACATTAGGCAGTGCCCCACTTTAGGGCAGACCACAATTTATATAATTTGATATTGATCATCCAGAAAATTAAAACTATGTGTGTTATTAATTATTTTGTTAAATGTATTTTCTCTCCTCTTACTTCAACTACTGTCAACAGAATACTCGATTACTGAAAAATCTATACACCAGTATTCAAAATATGCGCGCGTGCACACACACACACACAAAATGACAATAATGTTAACCGGTTAATACTGGTTTAATTAATAATCAAACATTTAGAGAGCGTGTCCCCCAGGCCACAGGCCGTGCAGTGCCGCCGGTTCAAATACTGTCTCTGGCTTTTCTGAAAAGTCTCCCCCAACTCTTCATTCCCGTTTCCGATTTAATCCTGTCACGATCTCTCTCAATAAAGAATGAAAAACGACGCTTGTGCCCCCAAAAAATAAATAAATATCCTCTTTATGTTATGTGGTAAAAGTGCAGCGCAACCTTTTTTGTATTCTGAACATGTATTTTAACTCCTTGACTGCCATGTCCATTTGAGACTATTTGTCATTCATGAAGGGTAAGAGAGGGAGAGTGTGAGAGTGAGGGGTATAGAGAGAGAGAGAGAGAGTGAGAGAGTGAGAGAGAGAGAGGGGGGGGAGAGAGAGAGAGAGAGAGAGAGAGAGAGAGAGAGAGAGAGAGAGAGAGAGAGAGAGAGAGAGAGAGAGAGAGAGAGAGAGAGAGAGAGAGAGAGAGAGAGAGAGAGAGAGAGGGAAAAGACAGACTATGATGGATGGATGTAAGTGCATGTCGGTGTGTTCAAAGCTTGTAATGGAGGAGTGTACCAGGGGAGAACCCCACACTCACACCCTATCTGGGCTATCTCAGTCCGCTTGGCTCGAGTCGAAATGTGCGTGTGTGGTTTATAAGTGTGTGTTGTGTATGTATGTGTGTGTGTGTGTGTGTGTGTGTGTGTGTCGTGTATGTATGTGCGCATGCACATGTGTGTGTGCGTGTAGGACAGGTGTGATCCTACAGTGGGTCAGAGACTAATGAGAACAGGTGGGAATGAAGCTGTGTTGCACTTTGATCTGACACAGACACACAAGGCGCGCGCACGTCCAACACATATACACACACACACACACACACACACACGATACACAAGATCCACACACCAAAGCCCGACATTGACACAGTGCACGCCCACGCCCACACACACACACACAGTGTACATACCCAGCAGCACTGCCACATATGTGGTCGTAAACACGTATTAAATGTGTCCAAATGCACAACACAATAAACATGGTGGTTTTGAAGACAGCAGGGGTCACGTTACACGCAACCTACCAAACAAAGCTGTTATTAATAGACGCACTGTGGGGTGCAATGTGTGCAGTGGGAGAGTATGACAAGCCCCACCATGGTGAAATATGTTGATGCTATGAGACAGAGCCGTAATGACAGTCGATTGACTGTACGATGAGTATGAACGCCACGCTCAACTCATTTCATGTGTGTCAAAACTAAACATTGCTTCAACTCGGGTAAACATGGCGCCACACAACACCGCTGGGCAGCGTCTGGGCAGCCTGGGAATCCAGAAAAATGCACATGCTCGTCGCTCTGCAATTTGCTCTGGATGATTTAACATGGAGTCGTGGGGGGAGTTTCAGAGGACTCTCGGGAACTGAATCTTCATCCCAGTTTCCGATTTAATCCTATCACTATCTCTCAATGTCTCTCATGTCCGCAACGAATTGAAATTAAAAAAATTGTTTCAGCTAACAGGAACAACATTGACCATACCATGAACATTTTTTTTTGGTTCTAACATCAATTTATTGGTGGAACTCATAACTAGAAACAAGTTCTCAAGAAACTGATTTCAGGAAAAAATATCAGTTCAAAGCCCTAGTGCACTTAGTGGGGTTACGTCTGCTCATCAACTGCTATAAATAATAAGGATTTCTCTTTTAGACAGAACTCTAAAAAGCAGACTTCCATCACGTATCACTCCTGCTGTTGATTTGAGTATTTGCAAAGTTGGAAATCAAATATCAGCGCTGGAAGTATGTAAATTGCTATAATAGGAAAAATTATACTCAAGATCTGATGGCACTGCTGATGCAGGCATAGCAAGTATTTCCTGAGTAGTTGACCTTAATGAAGGACAACACAACTAAAGTTCTCAATTCACATGGGGACCAAATTGGAGTGAGTAATGGAAGAGAGGCATCCCGCCTTAAGCAGATAATAATAGCCATAGGCCCGTTAGGACTGGGTTAAAAAAATTGTGAATGGAATTACAATCGATTCATGCTCAATAGATGATCGATAGATATCGTACTGTTGGTCATTTGAAAGTGGATCTCAGGCTAAACAGAATCTAAAAATTCACCTCCACACAGCAATCTGTGTATTCACCTCAAATGGACTTTTAGCATTTGTGATCCAAAATTTGTGGAATGTCATCTGCTGGAGCCATTTGGTACTGCTCTCAAAAATATTTTCAGTCAAGATTGGATTAATGCTGATTCAATTAAAACCAGCACATACTTGTTTTGAGAGTCGTTCGAGGGGCTAGGAGTGCTCTTTACAACGCGACTAGAATGCCAAATCGCTGTCACCTAACATAATGCTGCGTTACCGCAGAATTAGCGGTATCTGTGATTTGAATCACTTTCTCTGGTTAGCATTGCCGATGAAGTACACCTGTACTTTGAGGGAGAGGCAGCAGAAATTTGATTGTCATCTACTGGAATAGCTTGGATTATGCACATGGTGACAAAAGACTAGAGCTGCACGATTAATCAATTTGGAATCGAATTTGGATTATTTTGTTCAAAGGACCAGTATCTGTTAAGGCCCCCTCACTTCATACATCTCGTTGGATGTATATTTTAGAAAAGAATCCCATGTGTTCTTTGGCGGACGGGGATCATTGGAAATGCACATTGACGTGTCGTTGTGACGGGAGATGAGCCAAAAGCTCAAATCTAGAACAACCAAGTTCATTGACTGCACAGACAGGTCAGCGGGGCTTGTAAACACAACTAGCTGCATCTTTGGTGTTCCTATATTTAGATCATTCTTGTTATTGCTGTACAAGTGTCCCACGTCTGAACAAGCAAACAAGGGTCCAGGTTTCAAATCAATCAGACGAGTCAGATGTGGTCTCCCGAGAGCGCTGCAGGCTCTGGGGGAGCGTTCCCGGGGCTGCGTCCCGAGCGCAGATTAGACGTGACTTTGGAGCCTATTCCCACCACTGTGGCGCTATCATGCTAAAGCTATTAATGTCAGTATGTGGTCTAGGCCAGTGTCAAACTCCATGCCCCCAGCACACTCCGGAACGCCACTGCCGCATGTGCGAGCAACAGTAAATTGTTAATAAAAATGCAATGAATGTTGTAATGGGATAAGATGAAAATTGTAATGCTCCCACAGGGAAATCTGGTATGACTACTTTCGTACTTACAGTTACAAGTTACTCATTAATTAGTAACAAAATCAAACTGCCCCATCAGAAAAGTAAAGAAGGGAATACATGACATTACTTTCAGATTGCATTTAAATGCAGCCCCAATACCTCAAGCCAACAATTCCATGTATTCCAAAGATTTGTAATTTTGTTTTCTATACAACTTCTTTAAATGCTAAAGAATGTATTGCATTGCCAATAAACAAATGTTTTGTTTAGGTTGTATTTCATAATGAAAAATATGCAAACAGAGATTTGAGGGTTTGTTTAGTTTTTTTCTCCCTGGAATTGGAATTGGCTGAAAAAAAGAAAATTTTCAACGACCACCCTGTGTTCAAAAGTGACTGACCTCCGAATACCCTTTCAAGTCCACGTTCAATCTTTTAGGTGTCAAGTGATTTTAGGGGTGCACATTCTATGCCCCAAAAATGTGCGCCACATACGGTGCCAATAGCTAAAACCCCAGCGCTCCAGCTAGCATGCTAAAGCTATCAGGGAGACAACATGGAGGCATGTGCTGTAGCTGATTCTATGTAACGTTTTCACATCAGACTTCTGAGGGACACATCAATCATAGCCCCACACATACTAGCACAGCTGCTGCTCCACACACACACACACACCACTTTAGATCTCCATCTCCCTCTCAATCTCTCTCTCCAAAGAGCCCTCTCTCTCTCTCTCTCTCTCTCAATCTCTCTCTCCAAAGAGCCGTCTCTCTCTCTCTCTCTCTCTCTCTCTCTCTCTCTCTCTCTCTCTCTCTCTCTCTCTCTCTCTCTCTCTCTCTCTCTCTCTCTCTCTCTCTCTCTCTCTCTCTCTCTCTCTCTCTCTCTCTCTCTCTCTCTCTCTCTCTCTCTCTCTCTCTCACCCCCCTTTGTACATGAACAACAAGCACGGTCCTCCATCTGTTGCAGAGGAT
>OMKY01012247.1:8170-21905 GCA_900302395.1 Bregmaceros cantori
ATAGGAGGCTGAAATTTTGTCCTGCGCACTTCCAGTGTATGTACAGCTGCCTGTGTAAGTCATCGTAGTGAACCAAAGTGGCTGAATTTGTCACACAAAACGCACACGGGTCCAATATCTGCTAACTACAGTTCGCTCTGTGACCAATTACCCATTATCCTCCGCGCTTCACTCACTGTTTTGCATAAATATTTATGAAATACACTCAACATTTGACTGGTAGTTGGTCAACTTATTCACCAATGTGGTGAATAAGTTGGACCAATGGGAGGGCTGCTTCCACTAGTAACTCTGACAGAAATGAATGAATGGAACAGGGTTGTGCAGATATTGAATCACACGTTTGTGGGGCTCAGATCCACATTAGAACATTTGGGTGTGAAATAGTGCGAAATAGCGCAAGTTACCACCATAGTTTTTAAATAACACAGTAGGTGTGTGCTCCCAATGAATGGACATGTTGAAAAATTGTCAAAGACACGGCAAAATAAATGTCACCGGAAGTCATGTTCAGCCTAGAAAATGTAACCAGAACTACCTGCGGAACTTGCCTGTCGTCTGTCATGAAATGAAAGACAAACATTGCACGCTTTGTACATTTTTAGCCACAAGAGGCCGGAAGTGTTTTTCTTTTTTTCCCTCCTTCACTCACTCACGTGGCGTGCAGCGCAGGTCAGCACTCTCTGATCACGTCGAGTGACAGTTCACAGCGGGATTCCATAGAGGAACAAATGGAAAGGCTGAGCTAAATCTATCACTCCATTAATACTCAGCCTTCATTCAACTGACTGAATGGTCCGCCGTCCATTCTATCCGCTCAGATACTTCCTGTGGGGTGAAATGGGGCTATTTATTATGTTGAAAGCTCATGGTATAAAACTTCATGCTGGTGGTGAGTCAGAGTGGATAGGAGCAAGCATGAGGGCAAGGGGATTTTAATAGCAATACTACTAAAACTAATACAACTAAGTAATAATTACGAATAACTTCCACTAAATATCCTCCAGAAATTATATCACATCAGCAGGGCTCCGGTTCAAGGAACGAAAACCGAAAAACAAAGGAATTCTGCGGAGTTTTACGAGGAGCGAGAACGGAAACAGAAAAAAGATTTCTTCAACTGTTCTGAGCAGAAACGGAACAGTATGAAATCCATAAAACTGTTTAAAAACTTTAAAAACTTTTTTTTGTTCTCTTTATATTTTAACAAATCCTATGTCTCGGAAACTATTTCCGGTTGTGCATCCAGCCAACTTTCACTGTCAGTCGTCAAGCCCCATGCATCTGGGGCGCCATCATGTGGACAGACGAGGAAGCAAATGTAATGGTGTTTTAAAGCCGTTTTTTACGTTAATACAGTTGCACTGAAGTTTGAAAGTCCACCAAATATTTTTTTTAGATGAACAATAACTAAACGTAACATTGCACAACATGAGGAGAACAAACAAAATGTGTGCGTTCCGAACCGGTTCAGGACCAATATTTTCGTGGCAGAACGGTTCCGAAAACGAAAAGAAAGGGGGTCCGCGTTGCCCGAGTGGTTATGGACACCGCACCTAATGCGACCCCATTCATGTTAGTGGCGCTGTGTCTACCGCAGCGTCTGCAGTGTCGCAAGTTCGACTACGCTCGTCGACTTGTCTGCAATGTCTACCCCCGATCTCTTCAACACAGACTAATCCTATCCAATAAAGATGGAAAAACGATGCTGACGCCGTAAAAAATAACTTTAAAAAAAAAACAACATAGGCCTGTCTGAATCGTTCCGAATGGAACTTTTAAAAATAATTTCGTTTTTTTTTTCCGTCATCAGTTAAGAAGCTAATCTCCTTTCTGGGAAAATTGTAATTGTGGTTGGTCTGTAATGTGTTGAATTAATGAAAAAAAAAACCTCTATTCACAATAAATAAAACATAGGTTGGATTGCCCTAATGTAGGTCATTGCCTAATGTGGGACACCTATTCTCCAGTGGCTCTGGCTCTTCCGTAAATGAATGCATGTCAGTGAAACTACGTTCAGGGGTGAGAGCCAATTATGGTTATGTGCCCCACATTCAAGTGTTCAACATACATTTCATTTTCCCACATAAGGCAACTGACTGTCCCACATTAGGCAGTTGCAAAAAAAATGCAGCATGGGGTCAAAGGTTTGGGCAACCATGTGGCCATTTAATTGTAATATGAATACAAACAATAAAGTTAAATGTGGTTGTTTTTGATTCGCTTGATATGAACGTTTGATTTCATTATCCAATCATCTCTCAATCTGCTTAGCTTTCCTCCACACTTCATAACATAAGATAAGATACTTTATTTCATCACACACACATACATGTACGGTGAAATCCTTCCTCTGCATTTAACCCATCCCCGAGGAGCGGTGGGCAGCTGTGGCGCAGTGCCCGGGGGGGCTTTTAAAATGTGTCTGTTTTTTGTTTGTCTGTGTTTTTATACACTCTGTTTTACATTATCTATGTTTTTTTAAATATGATCTGTCATGTATGATGTGTCAGGACTTGGAATAAGAGCTCAATGGAACAACTCCTGAAGAAATATGGGATGAAGTATCTAAGCTATTATTATTATTATTATTATTATTATTATTATTATTATTATTATTAGTAGTAGTAGTAGTAGTAGTAGTAGTAGTAGTAGTAGTAGTAGTAGTAGTATTTTTAAAGTTGTTCTTTGCTACACAAACTTCCCCCCAGAATCCTGTTGCACATGATGCATGTATTCCACATTTTTATAAATCACTGGTGTTAAATTGCATTGTACCCATAGACTGTATATAAATAAACTGTACAATTCTAGTCCAAATAGGAACGCAACTGCAATGCGAAACTACTGCCAGCGGGCGACGCGGGCGCATTTCTTATACCTAAGAAATAAAGTGAAGAAGACATCCCTAGCCATCTCATTGGCTGCCTGATCTAGACACCGCCCCTCGGTGAAGGGAAACCGACCAATCAGGAGTCAGCGAGGCCATGACAGCATCCCGCGCGCGCCTCTGGTCCTTCCAAGTTGTAAACACGCCGCGGTCCCCATGCAGGCTCCTGGTGGTCCGTGTATAATATGACGTTTCAGAAAGCACCGATGACCTAGTGGTTTGTGTTCCATATTAAAGACAAACAGCGGGGGGCGCGGGTCATGGCGGGTGTCATTCGGCGGCTGGACGAGACGGTTGTTAACCGCATCGCAGCTGGAGAAGTTATCCAGCGGCCTGCCAACGCCATCAAAGAGATGCTGGAGAATTGGTATTTCCCACTTATAACTAGGGCTGCAACTAGCGATTATTTCAATCGGCGATTAGTTGACGATTATCGAAACGATTAATCGGCTGAATTTTTTTTTTTTTATTATATATGGGTCAATGACGTGCCAAGCATTTTTTGAGTGCCCAGGCAAATTTTAATAGAAAAGATTAATACTTTTTCATTAAATGTACATTTTTAGACACACCTCCTTCCTCTTTATTGGGTTCTATTAGTATTTATCGTGGATATTGGACATTTACAGATTTATGGAGCTCTAAAACATTTTGGCACTTGTGCCAAAATGTAAAACTAGCATTGAAGAGTGAATTTTATATACAACTGTATTTTTTTACTTGTACTTTATACTTTCACGAATACTTTTGAGTAATATTTAGAGCCTGTACTTTTTACTTTCAAAAATACTTTTTGCGTATGGTTCTGAACCTGTACTTTTAACTCTACTTGAGTAGATATTTGGATCAGTACTTTGTAGTTGTACTCGAGTTGGTTTTTCACAAATGTATTTTACTCTTACTCAAGTAAGAAATTTGGCTACTTTTGCCATCTCTGCTGACATGTTAGTAAAGACTACTATTACACAAAGACTACTACTTGCATGGTAATTAGTTGATGATCAGTGTATCGTTGCCCTTCACTTCTGAACAATAAAACTAGATTTGACTTTTTTTTTTCTCCCTTGCAGCAGTTAATACTCAATGTTCTCTAATTGGATGTCGGCGAACTGCATTGATCTTTAGTTTTGCCTCAAGCTACAGAATGTTTGTCTGCGCCACTAATTATCCTGACACCTGTGCTACCTCTCCCAGACTGCGGGGGAGCTCTCAGCTGTTTACTATTGCTGTAGGCCGGCAGGCAGAGGTCAATCAGGTTTCCACAGTGGCGAATGCCCTTGTATTTAATACACACCATTCACACACACAGTGGAACATATCCATCGCTGTGTTACAGCTGTTTTGTATCCTGTTCTGGCGAGCAAATGGTTCAATGACAAGTTTCAGTCAACTTTTTCGGCAAGGTCACTCCAGAAAGCGAGAGTGTGTCCTCTCCCATCTAATGATTAACTATCGTAAAAAAATTTAAAAAAAAGTTAGGATCACTAAAGTGTACCATAGAATGCTGGCACACAATGTGAGCTAATTAACAATGTGAGCTAATTAACATAGGGGGAATTGTCCTGATGTGGGACACGGCCTAATGTGGGACACCATGGCCTGTTTAATTTACTTCGTATCAGGCGATACCACCGAAAAAGAAATGTACCTGTCTTGGTTTCTGTGCGGGCTGGATATTTCTAGTGAATTATATTTTAGTTATATTAAATGTTCGAAGCTACAACTGGAACATGTTTCATAACATTGAGAAAAAAGACCCAGCAGACAACCAACAAGCGCTGCCAAGAGCCGGCATGCCTGGGAATCGCTGTGTTAAAGCACCATCGGGCAAGTAACATTTCTTTCGTTTCCTCAAATGGAACCTTACCGCAATTCGACGAGACGAAAAGACACCGGCTTCATGGCTGCCGTTGAACGAGAAGACCTGACCATCGAGTGCGTTCCGCACGAGGGTGTGTTCGCTACATATCCTTTCAGGTTCCATTCAAGTTACCTAAAGTATTTATCATTCACACTGAGTTGGTGCGTCTGAGATACCTCACAACACAGCAATACTTTTTCATTAAATGTACATTTTTAGACACACCTCCTTCCTCTTTATTGGGTTCTATTAGTATTTATCGTGGATATTGGACATTTACAGATTTATGGAGCTCTAAAACATTTTGGCACTTGTGCCAAAATGTCATTCGATGCAACGTGCCCCCCTAAAATCTAGTTAGTAAAATGCTCTAAAAACATTCAAAACATGAATAAAATGTCAGATCCATTTATTAGTTTTGACTACATTATTTTTCACCTAGTTTGAAAACCTTATTAGTCATTGACCCTTTAACAACTTTTCAGAAGGGTGAAAAACATGTAGTGTTTTAGGCCAACGGTGATTGTTTTATGAACTTACACTGCGCGTAGAACCGCGTGACCGCGTAAAGACCAACGGGGTGTAGCTTAATGGAATGTGCAGGTGCGCGCAGCCGCACCAGGCGACATGCGAACGGGGAGAGGCTGTTGACATTCGAGGCCACTCCTACTACGTATAATGAGCTCCGCTGCAACCAATGCGGTACGTTTGGAGGCACACTCGAACACAAGTCATCGCTCGATCCTAATACGGTAGTACTGCCGTACACAAATATAAATAAATAAAAGCTTGATGATTGATCATGATCAATCAAATTAAATTCCTTACGCATAATTTATGTGTGTGTTCAAATGAACTCTCGCTCACACCGACATGCGGTCTGTGTCTTCCCATGCAACCCCCCCACACCCGCCTCCAACACATCCCCCACCAACACACACGGCTTCTCTGATCTCAATCTTTATTTATATCTCTGCCACACACACTTTCAGCTCCCCTCGTCAGCACACACACCGACACTCGCCTCTCACCGATCGAGAGACACACACCACCATCACACGCACGCGCCCACACTTTGAATGTGCCAGAAACATTGCCTCAAAGTGGATAACCACCACCTGGGGGGGTCCACAGGGGGTCCCCCCCCTCATCCAAGCACTGCCCACCCTCGCACCCCTCCAATCAAACTTCTCCCAAGCCTGATTCTGTCGCATCATCGCTTTCTACACTTTCATTTACTTCACCTTTTCCTCTCTCTCTCTCTCTCTCTCCGTCTTCCTCTTCCTCATTCTCTCACACCCTTTCACTCACTCCATCTCTCTTTTGTTTATCTGTCAGTCGTTCCTTTGCGGCTCGCTCCCCCTGCTCCCGTCAGCCATGTTTAGCTGGAAACATATGCTTGTAGCATATTGGAAGCGCATCCATTTGAATTAAGCATTGTTAAATAAAGCACAAAGTGCAATGCGGTTGCCAAAGGTTGTTTGCAGTGAACTGCAGAATTGGCAGAGTTTATAATTACAGACAATGCTATAACAGGGTAGGCACGTTTTAGATGCCCGCGGAAATCCAAAATCTCCGCAGATGGGAAAAAAAACATGAGGGGGGGAGTGTCATTGTTAAGACCCACGTAGGGGGGGCTTTGTCTAATGTGACCTGAACAGCACATCTTGGTGTAACACACTGGTGATCCACTGCCGAGAGAAAATTTAAAAGAAATTAACAGAGATTAACAGAGAAATCGTTATGAGTATGTTTTCCAGACATACAATTAAGAATAATTATTTTCAAATTCAAGTCCTATTTAAAATGTCAAGGTTACGTCACTGGAGTCTTATGTATATTTGGCATGAAAGTTAAATAAAATCATTTAATGGATAATTGTAAATCAATGACTGCCATTGCCAGTTAATCTCTCAATGCAAACAAATTACAACTTTATTAATTGTTACCTTTTTCAGCGCCGCCTACTTCCACATACCTAATGTAGTGGTATGATGATGGACCCGGAAATGATGACACCAGACTCCAGACTCCGATTAGCCAGATTTATTGAGTAAAGGCCTCCTGCATCGGCTAGTCTTCTCTCGCAAATTCCTCCAGAGCACAGTTGAAGGCCCGAGTTATACTGTGTGTTGGCCACACCTCCTCACAGCTCACAGCTGTCACCCCAATTCACACCTCAGACTCTCACAAGTGGGGGCTGAAGTTATATCCCATGACTACAGGAAATATCTTCCCAATTTAACTTCTACACTACCTACAGAACACTCAAACGTACTGCCAAAGACATCAAGAGACATCATTTTAGAACAAAGATTCTAATCACAAATTTCCCTAGATCCCTTCCCTAGATCCTGTTCTTTATGTTACACACTGTTGTGTTCAAATATCATATGTGGAGAATATATATATATGTATATATATTTTTTTTTGTTGGGGGCGTAAGCGCCGTTTTTCATTCTTTTATTGAGAGAGATAGTGACAGGATTCAAGCGGAAACTAGGATGAAGAGTCGGGGGGACACATTGGAGAAAGGCCGGAGAGGGGATTGGAACCCATGGCGCTGCTCGACCTGTAGTCTAGGGGGCGCGCTCTATAACCATTCTGCCACCCCCGCCCCCCCCCATATGTGGGGAATATTTGATGAAAATCAGCCATTAGTGCAAATGTTTTAATGTTAAAATGTTTAGCATTGAAAGAGGTTTTGGTGGCCAATTGGCTGTGTTTCTGTAACAGGTACGCCCAACCCTCCAGGATTACTTTTTGTCCGAACTTTACGCAAGAAATCTGCCCGGCTTAGTTGAACCTGCTGAGGATCTGAGCCCCTCCGGTATTAGGTTCGAGCGATCGCGTGACTTCCAAACTCATCGCATTGGTTGCGGAGGAGCTCCATTGTACGTAGTAGGAGCGGCCTCGAATATCAACAGCCGCACGTTCGACTCACAACGGGGTAGTACCACGCCATCAAATACTGCACTACCAATTTCCTTCTCGCTCCATCGTAGCGTCGCTGTACCATGGCAGAATCGAACACGAGGAAAGATTCACATGTCGTGCGCACAGCCATCCAAGGCTATCCGTGGTGTTTCAAATCATCAGTATATCACCAACAATTTGTTGTTACTAAAAGTATATTTCTAACGAAGTTTCATATTCACAAAGCTGAATCCATCGGATGTCTGAGCTTATACCTCTTGCTGGCTAAGGGAGGTCCGCACCTCCCTTGGTCCATACTGTTTCATGTAATCTTTTGAAAATGTGTTCAGAAGACACTTCATGTAACGTGACCGACCAGTCCACCCGACCAGGATAAAACGTCCATTATGCCGTAAGCCCCGCCCCCCCCCAGCACTATACACTGGCTATTATAGCAGTACGACTAATTGAACATGACTGTTTGTGTTGGCGTCATCATGGATTCCTTCTGTGAAGAGAGAGACGGATCGATTAGTGCCGCTACGCAACGTCCTCCACCGTTCTCTCACTCTCGCTTTCTCTCACACACTGAAACACGCGTTCACGTGCACGCTGCCGCACACTCACCCTGCCCCCACCCCTCCCTCCCCTCCACAGGCCCAGATAGTTAATCGATGTTAACTCCACAGCCAGTGTGTTGCTCTGAGTTCCCCTCGCCTCTCTGCTCTCGCTACAGCAAGAGTTTGGGAAAAAATGTTTTGACCTGATTTAGCTGCGTAGCTCTCTGATGTTTTGACAAGTCTGAGACAGCACATCTAAACAACAACACACACATCGTCTCTGTCTCACACACACACACGGACGCACGCACGCGTATGTTGACACTTACCCACACCCAGCACACACACAAACTAACCAAACTACGCACATAGACTCACCTACACTTTGACATAAGCACAAAAAAACGCACACATGCTGCCAAGCAGTGCACCTCAGGGAGTAGTATATGGAGATGAGGAACGCACGCACATGCAAATCACACACACCCACAAACACACGCACGCGCTCGCAACCAAGCGAACAAACACACACTCATGGAGACGAAGCGAGTGCACGCACATGCGCACACACACGTACAGACAGACATGCATGCGTACATGCCGTTGTTCGCACACAATCACACACGCACACTTACACACAAGGCCCATGTGAGCTAATCCAGTGAGTTTTGCGGGGTCAGGACAGTGTCCACACAACACATCTTCAATTATTCACCAACAATGACCTTCAATGTCTTTGTGAGGCAAGCTTCCTTCTGTGTGCGTGTGTGTGCGTGTGTGTCTGTGTGAGTGTTTGTGTGTGTATGTGCATAAATGCATACTGGATCGAGAAAGACAGACAGTGCAAGAGACAGACCGATCAGTCAGCGAGTCTGTGATGTAGGGCCGTACGATTTTACCCAAAAAAATTAAATCATGATTTGTGTCTTTGAAATCTCGATTTTCAATTCGTTTCCAGTTTCTTGAGGGAAAAAAAAAGCGGCAAAATATATCAAAACTAGAAGTTTTATATTCCAAACTTTGCAAATGGTGTCCATTTTTTGGAGTTAAGTAGAGACACCTCACCCTTCGGCTTTGGATTAATACAAGTATCAATTTACATACATTTTATTCACCCATATAACTTGAAAACAGACCAGTAAAATCATTATCAATGTTAAAAAGGAAATCCGATTTGACGATTTCACTTTTTCAAAAATCCTCTGAACAAAATAATCTGATTTCGATTTTCAATTTTTTTTTTTTGTACTGTGATGTTTTACATCACAAAAGAAACCACAGAACAAAGACGTAACCTTGACAATAGGGAGGTCCTGACCATGTTTCTTTGTTACCAGGTCTGAATCCTTGTGTTGGATTTTAAACACCACCAACTGATACCTAGTCCAGAAATTTCAGACTCCACAACTCCAGGGGCAGCGAATAGACGCTGCCATCATTGGCTACAACACTTTAGCCCCTTTTCCACTGGCTTACTTAAGGCCAGCATGGGACAGTTCACATGTACATCCACCCCAAAAGTCGCTTCTCCACAAGATCAAAACGGCCAGGCCAGGCCAGGTTTCAGGACCCGCTGAGATGTGGGTCCAGAATCTGGCCGTCCTTGGCCACGTTTACTGATCGCCGATTGGTCACACTCTGAGGGGGTGACGGAACGCGGCCGGCCAATCACAGGAGGTGGCGTGTGACCCCCATCCCCCAGTCTGGCAGGCACCAATAGAACAAAGGTAGAAGGTATCACCTGCCACCAGTTTGACTCTATGTCTCCACGTACGTAAATATGTTATGGTTCAAAGTGAAAGAATTGACCTGGGGGGCGCGTGGTGGCAGAGGGGTTAGAGAGCGCGTTGCCCAGGCCACAGGCCGAGCAGCGGCGTGGGTCACAAAACGTCAACGCGAACAGCTAGAGCACATCACTTCACAGTAAAATGGCCACAAATTCCAGATATAGAGTATGTTGTTGTTGTTGTTATCTCAGCAAAATATTACTCAAGTAAAAGTAAAAAGTAGTCATCCCAATAGTTACTCAAATAAATGTAAAAAAGTACTCCACAAAAAAATTACTTTGCCCCTTGTTGATTTACAGAGCGCTCGAGAGGGAGAGAGACCGAGAGATGGAGACAGAGATTGCCCGAGAGCGAGAGAGATCAAGAGAGAGACAGAGAGCGTCCGAGAGGGAGAGAGAAATATGACGCCAACATATGTGCCAACAGTTCGCAACGGGTGCCGCTAAAGGCCAAGTTAATGTAACGAGTAGCAAATTGCTTACATCTCAGTAAAAGAGTATTTTTTTTCACCTCAAATTTACTTGAGTAAAAATATAAAGTAACTTGTGAAAAATGTTCTCCAAAAGTAAAAAAGTACACACAAAAATTGTAACGAAGTAAATGTAATGCGTTACCATTGCCCATCGCTGACAAATTCACACAGGAAAGCTTAACACCTGTTCTGTCCATAAGAATATGATTATCGTTATCAGCCAATAATTACAGATCACTCCGCTTTGTGATGCTGCCTCGTGGACAAAGAGGACAATGCTGCAATGTACAGGCAGTTGAAAAGAATCTGTTACTCTGATTGTTATATGTCGGCTTTGGCAATGCATGATGCTGATCACCATGCCAATAAGGCCACCGAAGAGACCACTAGGGAGCGACATGGATAAAGCGACAGAGCTGTAAAGAAAGATGCAGGGAGATCGGCTTGAGAGTGAAAGGGCTAGGGGGAGAGAGAGATAGAGGGAAAGGTTGAGTGTTGACTGAGGTTGAGTGTGGGAGTGCGAGCGCTTAAGGTTTATCTGTGTAAATAATTTAGACTAGATGCTGTAAGTGGCCTAGCTTAGCGTACGTTATGCTAGCTGCAAGCCATGCTCCAAGCTGCTAAGACTCCAAGATGGACGCACTCCCACATACACCCAGGCCAACAGATACAAATATGTCTATACACAAATTATGTATTCATATATGTGGATGGAACACAATCAAATAATAATAATAATAATACATTTTATTTGAGGTCACCTCTGAGACCCTCAAGGTCGCCGTACAGAAAAATTAAAAGCAAGTATAAACGATTGTCCAGGAGCAGCGGCATCAATACGTGCCAGCGTTCGCTCAATCGGCAATGCATGTATATAGTGCCATCTTGATCTTCTCAGAATTATTTTGTGTGTGACCACGCCTTCCTCTGTCCAGGGGCCGTTGCAGGACAGAGTCCCAAACGCGGGGAAGGGTGTAAGCCCCTTTGTCTCTATTGATGGTGTCTCTGCCATGCTTCCCAATCTGCTTCTTTGATGCATCGTTGATACCTGTTGAAGTGGTTACTCCTTTTGCGTGATCCAATATGGCTGATTTGAGGTTGGTGTTTGTTGCTATTTCTGTTTTTTTTTCTGTTTTTTGCCCGTGTGAGGCACCCTGCTGTTTCTTTTTCACATTCTCTTTGGTGTTCAACTCTCCTTGTTTTAAATCTTCTCCCTGTTTCGCCAATGGGTTTTTTTTGCAAGCTTCACGTGGAATTTTATATATTGTGTTGCATTTTTTTTTGTCTTGTCTTTTGGATATACTAGATATTGTCTAAGCTTTCGGTGTGGTTTGATGGCTACCGTGATGGTATTCTTCCTCCTTGCCCTCTGTATAGGTTCAGTTATATGGAATAGTTACCCTGTTCTGTTAGTTTTCTGCTGTTGTGTGCGTTTTTTGTTTTTTTTTCGTTTTTTTCTTGTGTGTTGTGTGTTTCTTTTTATTTCAAAAAATATTCCTGTCATTTAAATGAATGAGTAATATATTAGAACTGCTGTTCATCCCGGGCAATTTTCACATTTGTTTGTTCTTGTGCCACCACTGTTTAGCCCATCCGTGCGCACACATAAGGGGAGAAGAGGGAAATTTCCCTACATAGCAAGTTATCGAATTTAGCCGTGAGCATCCTAAAATACTGGAAATGCCGCTCCCCCTCCATTTTACACGCCGATAAGTAGTTAATGGTTGGACATATGTTGCTGTTACGTTTTTGCACAACACTTTTTTTGTGCACTGTTTTGTGTACAACACGCATGAAAACACCATGTTCCCAACTCAACTTAATTTTTTACTAGCGCCAATTTGCAACCAAAGTTGCCTCCAGGCGACGAGAAATTACAACAGCCTGCACTACCCCGTAGTGGACGCACTGGGTACACATGGCGACGGGCATTTCTTATGGACGGTATGAAGTGGCCGCTCTGTAAGCTACGGACGGGTCAGGCTCGACCAAGACTTTGGGGACCGCGTCCATCCGGGGTCGCACGCTGTCTTAAGAGGAGGCAGACTGATGATCGCTGATGCGTGGCAGCTTGGGGCGCTGGGACTTCCGTGGACGATCTGGCCTGCCGCTGCTGGATGGTCCACGGTCTCAGCCGGCTGGTCCCACTGACACCAACACCGTCAAAGAAAATGCCTGCAGCAAAACAATTACGTTGGAAAATATGTCTTTTGGCGTCTTTGGCAGTAAATACATGGGTAGCACTTCATAATACGTGTCCGCATTTGAACATTAGTTACGCATTAGCTAAGCATTAGTTAAACCATCATTTCAACCTTAGTTAACCCTTAGTTAAGCATTACATCTTAATTATTTCGCATTACTTAATCATTAAATAATGATTTTCAGACCGTAATCTGGTTTACGGTGTGTTGGGTCTGGTCATGCCAGGTCTGAAGCCGTGCTTAATGCGTGAGGGCTGGTCTAAAAATCATTAGTAAAGTCTAATTGACACGATGCCTAGTAACTCTGCAAATTAATAAAGACTAGTAAGTATTCAACTCTCTCTGTTGTTGTAATAACTCTGAAAGAGTCAATGAACTTTGACACTGCATATTTAACACTGCAAAATTAACGGTGTAGTTCCAATTATACATGCCACCCTAAGAAATATGCACTCTCTATTAAAGTCACATTTTGGATTACCATGGAATCTCATCATCATTAAATACATGTTTTGGACTTTATGTATTTATGTCTCTGTGCATTGGGTTTTGGTACTCTGGTTTTCCCAAATAGGGCATTGTCTCATTATCATCAATGGTGGCGGAAAGGAGCTCAACCACAAGCCTTGCCCAAGGACACTTTAACATGGAGACTGTCGGAACTAGGATTTGAACCTTCAACCTTTCGGTCGTCAACCTTCCATTCAGAATCAACTCATCATCCAACCACTCCGAATTTTACATGGAAACGTCTCATCGACCACCCTGTGCACTAACCAGGTAAGGAACTTTCCATCCATCTATCTGTAGGTGATGGTGATTAAGAACGATTATGTTGCTTGGATCCGATAATAATAATGAAGTATAACTATTAAGTTACTTAAGCTTAAGCTACAGAAATGTACCAAAATGTAATCACTTCTTTCTTTCGTCATTTCCAATAACTCTGAAAAATGTCACCCCGATCCGTGCTCAACTTTTTCAGTTATCCAGGGGACAAACCAATGCAGGTGAACACATAACCGTTGTTGTCCCAGTAAACAGC